>JAZGTJ010001474.1:0-55778 GCA_036877575.1 Botia almorhae | reverse complement strand
TCATGGTCAGTTATGCAAGATATGCACAAATCAATTCCATTTAGCATCACACCCTCTGCTACAAGTTGTGATGGACCATATTTGACTATACTTGAACTTCAGAGCTGCAGAATAAATTTCAATCTGTTTCTCACATACAGCTAATGTATGGGAACACTTTGAACAGAGTGCAATGGATGTATTTTGGTACTTTAATGGGGCTTTGCTGTCCTTTTAGGAGCTTGAGAGCAACTGTATTATTTAATTGCTTGAAGAAACAATTTTAATCATCTTTTGCATTCCACCAAAAATCTAGTCAAGTCATCATAACAGAATTGTTATTTCTTGGTACACTTACCCTTTAACATTGCATTAAAGCTGCCCTTTGCCTTTTCACCATGGCCAGAAGCTAGTAGGTGTTTTGATTTATCCCTCTGAAAAGTTCTGACCCAACCTAATGAAAAATTAAACCTGATTCCGAAATAGTCAAGACCCTTCAACCCACTTTGAGACCTGCTGAAAATATTCCTTACATTTCTTCTTTCACACACACACACACACACACTTACACACACACACACTTCTAAGGTCTTTCAAAAGCGACATTTCCCGCACTTTACTCAAAGGGGTTTTACAAATGAAATCTCACAGGAAGCACCTTCTATCATTGTCCTCCATTGAGTATTCGAAAACAAGGAGGCTTTTATGTCTCTGCACATAATTAAAAGGTGATAAAGTGTAAAGTATCTTAATTTGTGGGTGAAAACAATGAAATCCGTGCAGGTGTCCCATTTTTTAAGACTCTGATCTGAGACCAGTTACAGACCTCATTGATCTACGCCTCCATCTGTCTGCCATCTGTGGAAGTGTGAAATATTGCAAGTCTTTTAAATTACTCATATGGTTGACACTGGTTATGGCACTGGTGCTTTGTAGCATTAGTCCTCTGAGGAAGGGATGTGTGCTTTCTAAAGGTACTAAAGGTGCTTTCACTGCTAACAATTTTAGGTTGCACAAATGTTTCCATAATGTTTACATTAAGTAACAAAAATGTTAAAAATGTTATTTTAAAAACTTTTGGATTGGATGTTGTATTAACATTGCTCATTTAAACTTCTTTAAACGCTTAAACGCTCTAACTACATAAAAATAATGTTTTTGATAAATATGATATATAAACAAACATTATACCTAAAAAATATAAAAATGTATATAAGAAACATTCTATTAATGTTACTGCAAGAATGTTGTTCATAACTTGGACAGAACTTTAACAGAATAATTCTGAAAATGTTCCCTGTTAGCTGGGTTGTAAGCCACAGTCTAAAGGGCACGTTCATTAACTCTCTGTTGATTTGACAGTATAATGACCTTGTGGACAATGTAAAAATGGCCCTAAACCAAAACGGCCTTGAACTAGGATGACAAATTTGCTTTGGTTTATTCATAGTTAGATGATTCAGCCTGTGTTTTATGACCCAGGTCACATCAAACCTGCTGTTTCCGCCACACTTCAGACCTGAGCATCTGCTTTCTAAGGCAGCTAGCCATGGCTCACCAGCTTAAAGTAGTCGGTCGATGAAAACAGGCTCTGGGCTCGGCTCGTAAGACTGACAGTTGGCAAAGGAAACACCATCAAGCTTTATTGAGAATGACAGAACCTCGACGCCGCTCGCTTCTGCCATTCTCTTTGTAGGAGCTTGTCTTCACGAACAGAAGATAAAACCTGCGCCTGCTCTGTCTGAAATGGTAATGTGGACTCATTAGAAGCGACATCCATGTGTGGATTTGACTAAATTTATGGTAATATATTCATAAAAAAAAAGATAAAAAAATAGACCCAAAGTATGGATTTGAGCAAGATATGGTGAGAAAAAGGAAAGCAAAACGATCAATTCTAAATCATGTGTTAATAAAATAGTGTGGGGGAGAGATAATAGTGGTAAGTGAAAGAGAAGCGGCTTTTGTCTAAGGCTGCTTAAAGGGACTTTAGAGAGGCATTTTTCTGAAACCAACAAAACAGTTGAAAGATACTGTAATTGCTACCTACAAACATGCCTCTTTTGTGACATTAGCATAGAGCTACAAAGCTAAAGCTTTTTAATACCTTTATTTGTGTTTAACATTTCATAGCATTAGACATGGTCTAAAATGAACACTCGCTAAATAAAAGTAAAAATAGGCTTTGGCAAATAATTAAAGTTATAAATAAATAGATTTTTTAGGTACACAGTTTATAACATAATAGATGGTTTAGTTTAATAGCCATTCCTGTGAGAAACGTGATCAAATTCAAAGCGAGATCAACTGAACACCAGCTTGGCCAGGCTGAGAGAGCTAAACCAGCTTAAACCAGCAAAGACCCAAAAAACAACGTAAGTTGATGTAATCCATTTTTGGCAGGATTGTACTTAAGTGGAATTTACCATCAGAGGTTTATCTAGAATGCCCAAATGTGTATTTCTTTAGAAGTGAGTGTGCCAACACAAAAATGACAATATTCGGAACAAACATGTGCCTTCACATGTAGTGTCAGCTGCCATTTCACTGAAAATTGTAAATAATGCTGCAGGTAAAAATAATGACCTGTGATGTCTGTCACTAATACATGGAAACCAAAGTATGTTTAATAAATGATCGGTAAGGAATGGCCAGTAAATCTTCTCAATTAACATGCCATTGGCATTTGTGGAAAAATATCAATCATTTTGTAGCCTGCCAAGAGATTTAGCACCAAGTACATTTAGTGACAATTTGGGAGTCAATATAGTGTGTTTGAGTACTTAGTGTGTTCTGTTTATGACAATACAGAACATGACAGAACATACAGATCTCCCTGCTAATCTAGCAGTGGTAATACATGATGGCTGCTATGTAATCAAGTCTCTCCCATATGAGTATGCTAAATTTAGCCATTACTCATTGCCATTAATAAGGGAATATAAATTCGATTTAGTATCTCAATGATTGCAATGTTATTGAATGACATCAAAATGAAAGCTGGTGAAAGTAGCTGGAAAGTTCATTTAAGATCAAAATAAATTCTGTGGGGAAGCAACTGTGTAAAAATTCTTTTACACAACATACAGGCAAATTTAACAGAAAAAAACGCAATGTTGACGACTTGTTGAATTAATATTTAATATCATTAGGTGTCTAGACCAAAGCGATTAGCCCCTGCTGAATGAAAGATAACTCAATTTTGACTAAATTTGTAATCTTGTAAGCTCTTATTTCTGTCTGTGTAAAAAGAATAAAAAAACGTACATTTAATTAGGATTTTTTATACTATATAAAACATTTATCAAATCAGGGTTTTACAAATGTCACTTATTTTGGTAAAAATTGAAAACTTCATTCAATTGAAATAAATTTTATTTACATTTACATTTATTCATTTAGCAGATGCTTTTATCCAAAGCGACTTACATACATTTATATACTGCTTTTTGCAATGTTGCATTGCAATAAAACACAGAAAACAGAAAAATTATCACATAAAAATGTAAGTCTTTTTCAGCCCCTTTTTGTGGTAAGTACATACTTGTTTTTGAGAGGACATTGCATAGTTGAGACAAAATAAACAAGCTTCTTTATTCTTAAAAAGGAAAAAAAATAATTCCTGTTGGCGTCAAAGGCCATCCATTCAATCAAATTAAATTCAACAGTATTTTGTGGCAAATTTATCTCAAATTTATCTTACTTCAATAATGTTTTTGTTTACTTTTGTTTAATAACCAATTATTTGCCACTGTCCAGGGTCGCCATATGAAGTCCAAAGTAAAATCAGTTTCCTAAAGCAAAACCAGATGAGAAACATTGATTTAAAGCACTAGAAGTTGCATCAAATTGCTGCTGGTGGTGATGATGATAGAAATTCTTAAAGAAGATGGGCAACAGTGGATGACTGGCCAAGAGTTTCTAGTGATTTGTCCAGCTGGACCCTCAATGGATGGCATTCGTGCAGTGATAAAAGCAGTTGGCTTTGAAGTGTTTGCCAGACATGAAAGCTAGGCGTTCTCCCCCTACCAAAACCATTTCTCATGCTAAGCCTTCACCACAAGTTCTAATGGAGATGAGAACCTGCCTGCTCAGCATGGCAATCTCACTGTAGCTCAACAGCTGGGTGACTGGGCTCATCGGAAGCACACACTTCAATAGCTACTCCAACCTCATGCTGAGTTTAATATAGTAGTTTATCACATAGCCAACACATTTGAATGATGGTGTGCTGTGACGAGGGGGTTAGAAATGGATTTTCCATTTCTGGAATTTTTGGAAGTTGAAGGAAACTCAGCAGATTTTGTTGTTGATATCTGTGCTTGTGGTTAAATGTAAGCTGTATATGAATTATATTTTTAATCTAAGTAACCATCAAATCCCACTAAAGATTATTAGGCATGCCAAGTGTAAAAGACTTTTCAACAATTTGGGCAAACTTGTCAATACAGACAAGCACCATCGGTTTATAAAATATTTATTGTTAGTGCTCAGTGCAAGCACATAATTTTTTTCCCCCAAAAAATCAACCAATACACAATCAAAAAACAGCTCAATGGTGAATTTAGTTTAAAAACACTTATATATAATGTAAAAACACTGTTAATATGATATTAAAAGTGTCTCAGAAAGTTTGCAAACTATTTAAATTTATAAAATGGAACGTTAATCCATTTGTGTTAGAACTGGATAAATCATTTTATTGGTCATAACCAATGTCAAATTCCAAGCATGCACCTCAGTATAAATATTTCAAGTACCTTTTCATTGGGTTATTGTTATTGTTACATTGTGTTTGTTGCCCCCTTCAGTTAAGTGTACTGTGAGGTTAACTAAGTGAATCTTCTATAAGATGTAGCTGTTCAGTATTGTTGTGGTTTGTGTTATGTGCAATGGATGTTAAGGATGCTCGGTTGAAAATCTTGTTTTAAAAACCATCTGCATGCAAAATTTTGCTTCCTTTCTATGATAACATGAGCCCACAGATCAACATCAAACTTCACAAAACCTCACAAAAAACCTAAAAACTAAATTGCCTCGATTGGCAGTTTTTAGTAGACATGACAATTGTATTTAAGTCTTCATCAAATCCATTCCAACAAATTTATTTTGCAAGTAAAAGATTTCTTCAATTGAATTACATTACATATTTCTTATTTTGTGTAGCAATTGGCTGTCATCATCAAAAAATCTGACACTGACATGAACTTCTTGAATTCTTCTTGAATCCTTGAATGAATTCTTAGCCTTCAGTTCTTCAATGACAAATTGCTTGCAGAAACTCCGAAGTCATAATAAAGTGGGTGTCAGGCAAAGCATTGTGGGAGTTTTGCTTATAGCAACCAAACAAGAGTGCTAATTAAAGCCACTGTCAGTTTCCTGTAAGCACATTCAGCTCTGGAACCAGAACAGTTTCTCAGTGACCGAACCATGGCTGAGCTAATTCTTACACATCCTGACAGCTAATTATAAATAACATATCATGTTCAAAGAGAACTAATAATGAGACTTGAATATCATCATTTTAAAAGGGAAATTAGTACTGACCTTTGTGCTAACTGGAGAGAAGCAAGCCATTTCACTCAGTGGAGAATTATGTTATGCATATTTGAGATACTAATCCGAGAGAAAAGAACATGTTATAGTCAGTTTAAATGAAATGACCTTATTAAACTTAAAGTAAGCTGACATGTTTAGAATGTGCTCTCTAAGTCTTGCTTGCATTTTCTAATAATGGCCGGTGACAGCCTTAACTCAGCGCAGCCTGCTGAATGTAAGAGTTAATGGAATGGTTCACTGATAAAACAACTTTTATTCACCCTCATATCATTTTAACTTGTTTAATTTTCTTGCTTTCGCAGAAAACACGCAAATCTGTTTTTTTCTATATAGTATACAGCACGATAATTATACTGCCAAGTTTCAAAAAGGACAAAATACCCACATAGAAGTATCACTCAAGTTATCCATCAAGGAACAGATAAAAATTAAACCCATTAATCACTAACAGTCCCATTCAACATCATGTTCCATTCACTTGCCGTCCATGCAGAAATATCACCTTAAACATGTCAGGTCTGATGGTGAATGCCCTTGATTCGCACGTCACGTGGCCAATTGTGACACAGCAGGTTTTAATATGAGAACTGAGAGCTCTGTTCATTACATAAAAGCTATCATGTGACTTCAGAAGACATTGCACATGAGTGTCAACAACCTTAAGGATACTTTTATAGTGCGTTTTTCCTTTTTTACAGATATATCACTTTCCAATTTTCATTATATGGAAAATAGCAGCTTGAATATTCTACCTAACATCCCTTCATGTGGATCTGTAAAACGAATGTAAATGATGACAGCATGTTTTGGGAAAAGGGTTCCTTTAAGACAAACATCAATCACAACCTCGCCTCTGCTGGCACTACCACCAACCGTGCAGCTCCCCATAAGCTCTATGTGTCGCACACTGATGCCCACGTGTTACTTATTGCCCTGCTCTGGTCTGGAGCTCATTAATGAGACTCCGACCGATCCAAATGTTAACTGGCCAGAAGAGCAGGATACGTGCTGCTGACAGAGATAAATGAGAACTGAAGTTTGACAGGCTTTACTGCCACGTGAGTGGAGTCGGTGAATCTGTGGGGTCTGATTGCTGCCGCAGCAAGTAATCACATTGAAGTGGAACTGCTCAAGTCTCTGAGGCATTTCCGTTCTTCTTTTGATCTTCCGCTGGTTTGTAAGGTTCCCTGCTCATTTGAATGCACCAAGATTTCTCTAATCCTTTACTTGTTACTAGATATTTTAGTTACCTGTGGCAAGCGGGGACCAAAATGAACTTACAGTGAATTCCTGGTGTTGCTAGCTGTAAGAGTTTGTGTGTTCCTTGAAAATCGAACCCATGACCTTGGTGTTGCTAGCTGTAACACTTTACTAGTGGTGTACAAAACACCCTACCATGATGTCAGCGTGTTGTAGGTGGTTGCTAGCAACAAAGACAGTGCATAAATAAGTATTTATTATTGCTACTGAGTATATATTAGCTTATTAATAATACACACTGGCTCCAAAGTTAAGCCACACTTATGTATGTCAGTGAATGTATTACACTTTATTTGAACATGTCCTTGTTACAGTGTAATTATACATTTAAGTACTGAGTAATAATAATTATGTACTTACTGTACTTGCATGTACTTACTATAGGGTTAAGGTTAGTAAAATAAAGTGTTACCAAATATATATATATATATTTGACATAATGTCAGTGTGTTGTGGGTGGTCGCTATGGCATTGCTAGGCGGTGGCTTTAAGGTTTTCTAACTCACTTTTAGTCTGGTGTTACACAGTTGGTAGAAAGTTCTGGATGGTTGCCAGGATATTGGGGTTTGTCTAACTTGTTTGATCATCTTAAGCAATTCACACATTTTTAAGGTATCATTGATGTACATACAAAAGCTTACTAATAATCTAAAAAATGCCAAATTTTAAGTATGAACAAACGTGATAATGATTCTTTCCTCAGCCAACTTCATTAATCACTATATTTTGGGCAAATACCCTAGTCTGGAACTTTTCTCTTGTCCTTAAACAACCTCTTACATCTGAACATCCCAAGTTGTACATAGTGGACTGACACAAGTATATAATATATATGTGACATAAGCAGGGTACACTGAAAGATACTGTTAATAACTGAAAGGTTAATAGGCTTTGTATTATTAACAAAAGATGAAGCAAGAAATAAATAAATAAATAAAAGGAAAGCCACATAAGCTACCCAATTACTGCTTGTTTCTGTATTCAGTTTGACAAGTTTTGGCGTAGACCATGTGCAAGCTAATTAAAAGTTCAGTGGACAGTGTTGCAGTGGACTGCAGCATAAATCCAAAAGTCTCTTTAAAACAAATTTAATGAAAAACAGCTTCATTTGTTAATTAACAACCTGCTGTTGGCTGCACACTGTATTATTTTAATCTCACCAAATATGTTAACAGGTACAAAGGGGCATTGCACATCCACTAATTTGATATAATACAGCCTCACCTCTGTGCATCATCTGGAAGGTTTCACAGACACGTTCCACTTTTACTAGCCCTGGTTGAGACACAGATCTGACCTGAGGATTGATAATCTCAGTGTTCTACACATCCATCTATCCTCTGGGGCTCAGAGCGGGTAAAATGTACTTGGCTAAAGGTTGAAACGGTCACAAACATGGGCAATCAGTCACACAGCAGGACATTTGGACAATCTGAAGCAGACGTCTGGGAAAGAACAGCTCAGTTCTCAGGCTCCTGTCAATCACACTGCTAGTCAGAGCACAAGCAGGCAGTTTGGAGACAGTGTAAACCTTCCCAGTTAAATTAAGATCCAAACAAGCAAAATAGCAGTTTGTGTATTTGTATATGTGTGTGTGAGAGAGTTTTAATTTAGAAAGAAAGATAATTGGTGTTATGCCTTTAAACTCTGTAACATTTTTTAAATGAATATGCTTGTGTTGTTATATGCTTAGGTCAAGCTCAGGTACTTTAAGTACAGTTTCACTATTTACACAAAGGCATTAATATAAATAGGATGTATAACATGATGAAAATAAAGTGAAATTAGACGTTGCTCAGTGAGGGACAAGAGTAAGATTACATGAGGAAATTAATTTTGTTATTTTTTTACATTTTGATATCCTACAATTTCTGAAATTGTATCTGAAAAAATTTCAAAATTAAAAATTTTGGGCAAATCAACTAATACCACAAAATACCACATAATTTAAATAACATAATCTATTACTGATATAAAAATCTAACTTCTTTGAGGAGGTCACTTGGGTCCTCGTTTCTGTTAGTGAAAGGGACATTACAGTACACGAATGAAAACAGGATAAGAAAAATATGGATATTGAGGAGAACCTTAAGACAAACCTCAAAAGAACTGATTATCAACTGAAAGAATATTCCCAAGAATGCAAATGAAAAAAAAATTAAAATAGTTTTGAAACAAAAAAGGTTACACGAAGTATTGCACATGGCAAAGTGTAAGGAAAAAGCAGGGAAATGTGTCTGACTGTAGAGTGCTAAAAAACCTATTTGATTGTATGCCAACACACCTACCAATAATAGTTAGTGTGAGGTTTAATATGAGAGTGCTGAGAAACACTTGCAGGGGTGGGAGCAGAAAAACGAAGGTTTTAATGTCTTCCCTCTAATCAGCTTGATCAATGGCTGCCCTCCAGCTACCTCACAGCATTATCCCTGAATTAAGGATTATTGTCTCATTTTAAAAAAATCTAGCCCATTTATATGGCGCCAAATGCTTTTCAGTTCCCGCATGGCTTTTATATTCCCAACTCGCTGTCTCTCATTAGAGTAAAATAACATTTTAGACCGCTTTATCTTCAAATGCAAAAATTACAATAATCAGCCTCTAATTTATGCAAGTAATTAAGTCAAATTTATATGCAAACCTTCATGTATCTTATATGAGATGCTAATAGAGTGGATGTTTAGCAGATTAAATGCCCAGCAAGACACCATAGTCCCATGGCGCTTGTGATAATGGATTAGAATACACCAGACAGATAAGATCTTGTGCTTTCCTGCTCACCCACACTCAGTGCTCTTTCATAGCAACAAAGGGTCTTAGACAGTGCATAAATAAAGTATTTATTATTGCTACTGAGTATATATTAGCTTATTAATAATACACACTGGCTCCAAAGTTAAGCCACACTTATAAATGTATGTCAGTGAATGTATTAACCAAATATCCAAAAAAAACATCACCTGTGACAAGTGACATTTATTACTTTTTTTAAATAAAATAAGCACAAGATTTGATTACACTTTATTTTAACATGTCCTTGTTACAGTGTAATTATACATTTAAGTACTGAGAAATAATAATAAGCATGTACGTACTATAGGGTTAAGGTTAGTGAAATGAAATGTTACCAAATATATATATATATATATATATATTTGCTGTACAAAATCTAAGACGAAAATATAGAAAATCTTCTGGTTGTCAAAAAATAGTGTAATAACTCCATAATTAATGTAATATACTATATCTGGGGTTTCTCTGGAACATTTGTGTAAATTTAAGGGAAACAGCCCCTTACAAAAGACACATGACCTTCACATGTGCAAAAAAACATGTGATCACATGAGAAAATGTCACTACGCTTTACATGTGATTCTATGGGAATTTACATAGGATTCACATGAAAATATTTCAAAACCACACATTGTACATCTAATCTGATGTGTTCTCTTTTGAGGGAACTCGCGCTGCATTTTATAACAACACTTTGGGGAATATCCCTAGTGTGACAGCATCTGAAGCAAGTGCGAAATCAGTCCGCTCTTAGTTGGTGTTGTTTTATGTGTGAATTGTCCATGTCTTTGTGTTGTTTGTTAATAAAAACTCACCTGTGCACATTATGAGCTGCTGCCACTTTGAACGCTCCACTCCCACCTGGCTTTGATAAGGTAGGCCAGGCTCATATTCCCTGAGGTTCAGAACCTATTTACCATGGTGGGGATGAGGTAAAGAGTTTGAGAAGGCTGTGGCCCTTTCTTGACTCTCATCAGTCGATTCATCGGCTCTTGCTGGGAACACAGAAGCCCACGATGCGGCTCCTTCCGCCCCAAGTAAGTGCAGAATATGCCATCTGCCTCTGAGGAGGTAAAGGTTCTTAGCATCGAGGCGGGGAAAATTGAGGACTCGGCACCTCATTCCCTCACCTATGAGGAGCCAAGTTAAAAATCGATTGGCCAATGGAGAAGCAGAAAACACAGAGTAACAACCTAGATGAATATTTCCTGCAATCCAGAGAACACTGAGGTGTCAATATTGTGGAGAATGCTGCGTAAGTTTCCTTAAAAGAGAATGTCTTGGGGCATTGACTGTAATGCTGGAACGAGAAACAGTGTCTCTTTTCCAAACATTCTGCGGGTCTGAAACTGATTAGCTTCGACCAGTCAGAAGCTAACTTCTGCATGTTCCAACGTGCTTTTATGCTTCTGTGGTACATTGTCACATTGTCAGAACAAAACACCAATCGAGATCAGACAAGTTTCACATGTGCTTCAGTTGCTGTCACGCTGAGGGCATGAGTGTTGTTATACGACACAGCGCCTTGTTCCTTTTTCAGAGAACAAGGGTTACAGTTGTAGCACGAGACATTTTTGAGACATGTTAATTCATAGGAACATTCAAAAAAACTTGATTACGTGTGGTTCTGGAACATTTTTGTGTGAATGCTGTAAATTCCCATGAGAAACCCACAGAATCATGAGAAACATGTGGTGACGTGGTTTTTATGTGCAATCACAAGGGAGAATTCCTGCTCACTCACCAAATTAACCTTAGACCAGTTAAACCTTACACCATGTGCCTGATTTCTTTGTTGCCACCATTTTTTTTGTGGTTTAACTTTATTGTACTTGACAGCCTCTGGCTTTACAGAAATTTACTCATCAGAAATTTAAACAAAATCAATTTCAAAATCAGACAAAATTAACAAAAGAATGACCTGCCTCCTCTGTGTGCTAGATAAATTGTGCAAACAGGAATTATCTCTCCAGTCTCCAGTTCCAGCAGTGATGCAGTGCATTATTGAAAAACAGTTTTCTTGTTTGGAGAAACTGCTGAGACAAGGTTCTCAGTATCAGCATCAGTCATATCCATTACATGCCATATTATTATGATCTGACCTGAGTTTCTTAAAAACTGCTTACAATTTTAATCATAAAGCTTTGTAATTAACCCTCAGAAGTTATTACCAATTATCAAATGTGTCAAGCTAACAAATGTCAAAGAAAAACAAATGTCTCATCTTCAGTAAATCTGGGTGTTTATGTAGCTTAATTAGTAGAGCATTGCGCTTATATTGCAAAGGTTGTGGGTTAAATTCACAGGGAGCACATGAATTGATAAAATGTATATGTTGTTGAATTTTAAGTCACTTTGGACAAAAGCATCTGCCAAATATGACTTCTTAAAATGATTTTTAGTCATTAAGCAAGTACAGTTTTCAATAACACATTTAAAACACTATATATTTTTCAAAAAAGAGGGAGTATTTTAGTCTTGGTTCTGTATGTGCTGGTCATCATTTTTTCCAATCCTGTGTCAAACGTATCAAACATTTGTCTGAATTCAGTCTGTCTGGTTGTCGGGTCTTTTTAGTGATGATAAGCAACTTTGACAAGGCATGACTGCAGTACCCCCTGCTTTAGCTGTGAGCCAAATATCTCACTGATTGTCATGGGAAACATGTGAGCCTGATGATAAGAAGCTTTGTAAGAGTAAATATTAAAGCTATAAGTAATCCCATAACTGCTTATCAGATACTATTTTTCCTTTATATTATTAGCATTAATTTTTATGTTTAAATAATAATAATACATTATTAAAATATTATACTGGTTATTGTTATAATTGTGCAGTATTGTTTTTATATACTATCAGTGAATAATTATGCAAGCATTTTGTGTTCTCGGCTTTATTGGTCATTGCACTTTAATATTATTTTGTTTACCTTTTATATGGATGTACAGATTTTTTCAAATGCTTTGAAGCTGACATGGATGGCAATATATGTTTATATGTCCATTTGGCTGCTAACTGCCTGTCTGCCTGTCTTGACTTTAAGTATCACATACTTTTCTCCCAAGTTCACCTTATAAATGGCTGTCGTAAAATGTTGGGTACTTTAGGAATATGTATAGCTTATTGAGGGTGTGTTATTTTGTGTTTGTGACAGCCTTTTATTTTGGCATGTGCCCCAGTAACAAATTAAACCGCCACCCACTTGACCTGGCACAAGATTCCTTCTACAGCCAGGAGGCTTTGAATGCAACCTTTCAAAATACAAGGCAAAACACCTACTAGACATGTGCCGCATTGCAATGATAATCAGGCATACAGAATGTTGCATTTTAAATTGCTTAGGGATTATATATGCTTCTTATGTATGCAACCTTTTTTGGCCAGAAAACACATTTGAATTATGTATGACTGCTTATTTTGTGTAGATATGCGCAGAAGAAAATTAGGCATAACAATCCAAGCACAAGACCATATTTTTCCTCTTAAGGGAGCTGAACTCAGAAATACAAAATTTTAATACAGAATTTGGAGTATTTAATCAATATTGCTTTCATATAGGCAGGATATGTAAAAGTATAATACATATATAGGCGCTGCTTCTAATTAGTGGATGCGGCCTATTGCTGACATGTGTACAGTATAAGTTCAGGAACATATTTTTGCAAACGTGGAATTGGAGTAGCATGGTTAGCAGAATAGCCCAAAGTATAAGTTCAGAAACATATTTTTGCAAACGTGGAATTGGAGTAGCAAGGTTAGCAGAATAGCCCAAACTAAAAAGCTTTCATGACTGCCCACCTGGGACAAAGTATAAAGTTCCTGTATTTATAGATGTTCCTCTGTCAGCTGTAAATAACATTATTTGAAGAAGAGACTTATATAAGTAACAACAACACTGATGAGTGCCAGACTGGAAGAAACATAAATATTATCTGCTTGACTCACTACTATGTTCCAAACTGTTTATGAAGGAAATGCGGCATAGAAAAAACCTTTTACTTGGAGCATTTACTTGGAGCTTCATGACATAGTGGTCTGTGGTCTGGTAGCCACATAAACGGATATATTACCCTGTGCCACAGAAAGTGTCGCCTGGAGCTGTGTATAGCCTACAGCCAATGGATGCAACAAAAAACATTCTCTTGCGTTTTCACACTTCATCTGGCCATCTGGCTGTCTGAGAGACTCATTTGTGTTTGGATGCTACCAAACCATACCTGTCTAATCGCCAACAGTGCTAGCTTTGACATTATTAGTGGAGAAATAATGGTCTAGGGCTGTATTATTTTAATTCAGCCTGTTCATGGATTTCATGCCCAACTTTAACAATATTTGCAAATAATCCTAAAGGTGCTGTTAAAACGCTGTATTTTTAGATGTTTTGCTAACTTCCGCCAGACTTATTGGAGTAAGATAGCCCCCATCCCTTCAAGTACACGCCCACTCCTGAAATCCCACTTTACAAAGACATATCAGCAGATCTGATGTGACCAAGCCTGAGCATGCAAAATTATTGACAGGCAGTGAGCGTTTCTGAAAAACACTCGCTACAGAGTGTATGCCTTTCACCAAGACAAATGAGATGTCAGGACCTCTATATTTCACTTATATCTGTCGGGTGTAAGAAACATTTAATGCATCAAAAATGTAAGTGATTTCATGATTGTTTCACTGTCTCCTTTTTGCTACAGTGAATTTGCTGTATATTGACACTTAATCCCTGACTACATGAGCTATATATGAGATATGGTATTGAAAGGTCAGCATTTCTTGCTTCAAACGATTGCACACAAGATGCTCTTTGAAACATTTTCAAACCGTGCTGAGATAACATGGATCACCAGCTTTTGCACAAACTTGTGGAGTTCACGCCTGATCAAGTGCAACCTGTCAATAAAGCAAAAGAGAAACATACCAAAACGTATAAATATAAAAAATTTATGTTTGCTTTTCAATTCCACTCTTTACTCAGATTGTCATTCTTTACAATCTCATTTGTCAAATTTGAAAACAAAATACTCTGATGAGACTTATTAAGTCTTATTAAAATTTTTAAAATTTATTAAAATTTTTAAAAAACAAATGAGACTTTCGCTTTAAAGTGATGTGAGATTGACTGTGGTACACTTTCTTTTTCTCCATGGCTTTGAGCTGGACTGTACGTAGACAGCTCCTTTCCAAATTCTATGAAAATTAATTCACACCATGTGTTTCTCATCGAGCATGTTTCAAGATCAAAGATGTAAGTCACACATACTGTGGTCTGTGTCAATAAGCTTCGTCTCCACAGACTCCCACTTTTTCTCTGTGTGTCCTCAAGGAGCTTGTAGCAGTATTTAACAATGCCTGTTGACAGCATGTAGGGGTCAGTCAGTTCAGGGGCAGAAGGATGTACACATCCTCAAGTCCCTGTTACAGAAGCCTGGAAGATTTTCTTATCTAGAAATTGTCTTACTCTAGTTTGAGTAGATGTGATAGAGTTGTGGTTCTTTCATCTGCAGCAAGAGTACATACCATAGAAGCAAACTCCTCACCTTTCGGTGAAAATTCACCTTTCTGAGAACACCTATAAGACTCACACAGAAGTTTGGGGGGTGGGGGGGCGGGTGTTGAGGTAAGTTGGGCTGCCCGTGTTATTTTTCATTTCCACAGCAGAGCTGAATGTAAACAGTGATCTTACATTGGTAAATAAAGAGCAGGTTGTTTCAATAAGGACAGCGTTATCTTTACTCCTTACTTTAAAAGCTATGTATATAAAGGGTAATAGGTATTTGAGGTCTGAGATGTGTGAGCGGTGAAGAGAGAGAGGGTATACAGTTATCTATCATTTCATCTTATATAGCATAAGATTATTATATTAATTGTTGCAAAAATATGGTACAACAATATGGTTTTCGTTTTGTGAAAAGTGGTAGTTTTGAGCAAACAAGGTAATGTCCAATTCAGTAGCATTTAAAGTTACGGACCGATCGCAAACAGACCCAAGCACTGAAAGTGCAAAGGGCCCTATTGTTTTTAAGGTTTACTGATGTTTTGGTCCCCTTAAATTGCTTAAACACAAAAGTGAAAAAATGAAATTAGAAATTAGATGTTAGATATGGTAACCCATACCCGAAATGTGACCTCTCAATATCCTTTTATCATTAACAGTGTGTGATGTGTAATCTACTCAGTGTACTCTATTAATACATGACTACTGTAAGTAATATTGTCATTATATTCATGCAGTATGTGCAGCCACATGAGAACTTTAGATTTTCTGTTATTTCTCCTTTTCAGGGACCGCAGAAGGCTGGTATATTAAATAAAAGGCAGTTAACACTACAACTTTAAAAGTATGAAATGAAACTTTTCAAAAACAAAGCTTTGTTTACAGCTTTGCTCTGCAGAAATTCCCAAAAATATTTAAGTTTTTATATGAAAAAGGCTAAAAAACAAAAGACAGAACAAGAAAGAATCATAATCAATCATATCATAATCCTGATAACACACAATACAGTGCAAAATATCTTCCAAAAAACATTGTTAAAGATAGAGGGTCATAGAAGCACTGCATCATGTTATAACTTTTAATGACAACTCAGGGTTAAATATCAGGGTTAGACAAGAAAGAATTTACTGTGTTTGACTTTCTGGTGAGATAATCACAGATAACATCTTGTGAAATTGTGTAACATTGTTCTACCTTGTAATTGTAGTGCTGGTTTTTAAGAGAAATAACATTAGTTTTTAGACACTCTTTGGTGACACCTGCGCAATGGGGGGAAAAACTCTTCTCTGTAATTTGTACTTTTTATAAAATGGCTATTGTAAAACTAGAAGAAAAGAGGTTGAAAAATCCATAATTATTGGTGTACTTTGCTGTTTTTCCAAAAAGTAAGACACTCTTTCCTGTGTTCATTAAGGGACTTCTAGATGGCTTTGTGACACCCACCTGATGTCTGGCCAATTGTCACCCTTTAGCCCGAACTGCTTGTTAGTGAGACAGTTTAAAGGGACCTTATACCAGCCTCTTTTGGAGCATGTGCAGATTAGATTTGTCTCCTCCAAAGCACAGATCACAGATATAGACCAAGAATTAAAAGATGAGGATTTATTTAAATTTCCAAGAATCTTCCACTACCTCATTATGGATTCAGAATTCTTTACAAAAGATATCTGAATGATCTGAAAAGTGGGTTTATTTAAATTTCCAAGAATCTTCCACTACCTCATTATGGATTCAGAGGTCTTTACAAAAGATATCTGAATGATCTGAAAAGTGGGAAGGATACATCATAAACCTTATCAGCATGGATCATAAATATTAATTAAGTGATGCTCACCCAATGGATCTTATAACAAGTAGGGTAAGTGGGTGCTGGCCATGACACACAATATCCCATAAAGACCCAATAATAGTTTAGAGGGGATAAAAGTTAAAATAATAATAAATTTTAAAACAGAAATAACAGGCCAACAACCATGACAAAGGTCAGTAAAATCAAATTCGTAAATCTCAAAGATCTTCACAGAAATTATTGTAAAAGTGTCAAAAAAGGTCTCTGATTGTCCCAGAGTGGCCCTGACAGAATATAACCATTCATAGAAAGTGTAGAAGTGTATGCGTAAGAAGAACACATAAGAACTGAATTTTACAGGTGTTCTTTGTCCAAAATGACAAGAGAGGTGATGAGAGGTGACAAAATGGTTGGTCAGACCTAAAGCTGTCAACACAGCCGAAACGGTCATGCAAATCTCTGAATAAAGGGGCCTAAATGCTTAATAAAAAAAAACGGTGCTTTAAAATAAATAAACCTAGAACACAAAAATGTTTAAAGGTAATACATTGAAACATAGATTTGTAATTTCTTTATGACAGAGTAATTGCATTCAAATTCTGACTGGATATAAAACTATTATATAAGTTTTATAATGGATATATAAATATATAGATATATAAATATAGATATATTTATATAAATATAATATACTAAAAAACACACCTGCATTAAGTGAAAAGGTTAATGAATCATATTCTTTCAGTCAGTAAAGTTCGACGTTATGTCAACGAACTGATGTATGGGGTCTCACGCTTTCATTCAGATTTTTGGCTTCGGAGCAGTGGCAGTGTGCACATTCATTCGACTATCACCTTTGACGGCGCAATCAGCGGTTCTCGCTTGCTACCACTAGTTGTTCCCCTCGGCGCTTCGGCAGACCTGGTTCTGAAAGAGCTTATTTTCTATAAAGAGCAAATTTCCATTTTAATGAGCTGCTACGGATGAGATGCGTCTTTTAAAAGACATCTTCTCGTTCGTCTTTTTAAAGACGCCTTTCTGTCTGTATGTTCCTGGATGTGTTAACTTCTTGACCTTGTCTGTTGATCATGCTCACTGCATCACATGCCTGGGCGAGCAGCATGCATTTGCGGTGTTCATGGTTGGGTTGTGCTCTTATAAGAGCATGCCCATCTCAAAGCTGCACTCACTGCTCTCTTTCTCCTTGAGAGATCGAGTCCCCTCTGCTGCATGGGATCCCCCGTCCTGCCCTGGTGCCTTTTTTACCGGAAGTACATGAGGAGCTTGGAGCTCCACTCTCACAACCCTTGATGGGGGGACTGCTGAGGGATATGTGGAGATTCCTCCAGTGGAGTGTGCAATTGTGGTGCCCTAGTGCTGCAAAGTGCTGCCACCTGTAGGAGTTGCCCATGTCTCCCTGTCCAAGCCTGTAAGCCTCTGGCAGCTTGCTGCCAAGCTTACAGTTGGACAGGCGGCCTCCACTCTGCTGCCATAGCCTTCCTGCAGGTTCATCAGGCCAACTCGAGCAGCGCAAAAGTAGTTCTGAGTCGGGGTTGATGCAGGAGTCGTGCACTATGACTGATCTCCTCCTCTGGGTAATGTTAGTCATGGGTGGGCCCTCAGCCAGTCGATGTCCACCTTGGTGGTCCAGGAGCACCATCTCTGGCTAAATCTTGTGGAGATGTGGGACACTGACAAAGTTCACTTTCTCAATGCCCCACCTTCCAAGGTTCCTCTTTGGCGACACTGTCGTGGGCTTTGCCCAGCAGTTCTCTGCAGTCCAGAAACAGATGGAGGCAGGCACATCCTCCCCTGGCGTGATTCCACCTCCACGGCCTGGCCCCCAGTCCGCTCATCGCCAAGGGCATTCCCCCCATGTCTCCGGCTCTGCCATGGACTGAGGCTCCTCCTTGTCCCGTCACAGAGCCAGCCGCAGGAAGGTGATGCTTGCTACTCAGGTCCCTAATAAGCCCTTCAACAGGATGGATGAGCGACCCTGAGAGCCACAGCCTGGAGTGCAGATGGACTGTTCTTTATCAGGAGATGGTGTACGCATTGCTCCTTCCCCCAGAGAAAGGCCAGGTGGAAAATCTTTGGTGTTCCGCCATTAAGCCATTGTACCCCCGTTCTTAATGAAAGAGCAGTTCCTCCTATTCCAGGCCCAACTGGATGCTGCCCGACGGTGAGAGACTCGTCGCTTCCTCACTCCCAAGCTCGTCCTTCACCAAGGCAGGTTGAGGCTTGAGCTCAGAGCGTCAAAAGCTCTGATCAGCTTTTTGTCTGCTCGGAGCTCGGCAGAAGGGAAAGGTCATCTCCAATAGAGGTTGGCCCACTGGATAGTGGCTGCCATCACTTACCTCCAAGGTGTGTTGTGCCCCCTCGACGCGACAGCTCACTCGACTAGGAGTGTTGCCTTCTCCTGGGCGTTGATGTACAGTACCTCTCTAGCAGACATTTGCAGAGCTGTGGGCTGGACGACACCTACCACCCTTGCAAGGTTTTACAAGCTCAGGGTGGAGCCCATGCTCCTGTGTGTTGGGGCCCACTAGGTAGTGGGCGGGAGGATGTGTTCTGTGTTTTCACTTGCATTGCCTCCCCACCTCTGATAGGGGTAAATAGGCATTCGTACTCCTTCGCAGCAGTTTCCCAATGGTAAACCCTACGTTGTGATTCCTCCAGCATGGAGGAGCTTCACGCCAGGCCCAGTACTCGTCTGTATGCCACAGTCAGGTTACAAGTTACAAGTGTGCTCAAGCACAAGTCAGCCCTTGTGCTGGGCTAGGTGCCCCATGTGTAGTGATTCCCCCTTGGTAATCCCACGTGTGTATTCTCCATGATACAGTTTCCCTATTGTTGAACCTGTGTCTTTCCTTTGGCGCTGTACTGTTGCCAGTTTCTGTGGACAGTGAGTCATCCCAGTAGGATGCACAGAGCACAGACCTGCACAGAGACATAGGTGGTACTGCCTTGTCAGTCTATACCTCATCTCCACACATTACCTTGTAAGGACGACTCATTTGCCCAACGACGGAATCCAACGGCGTGGGTGAAGGTATCTCACGTGGTCTGTCTTTCCTTAACACTTCTAAAAAAATTATTTAATTTAATATAATTTTGATTAATTGACTTTGTGGTTTATTCTAATCTGACTTCAATTGTATATGCAATTTAGGCTAGTTATTCCGAATTGTCTGTTGATCATAATTTAACTTTGATTATTTGTGAATTCTCATACTCTTAGTTATTCTTTCATTAGGGACCCAAAAGTCGCACAGAGTCTCGCACCGGCCGTTACATGTGAATCTCACGATTACAAAACGGTCAGTCTGATCTTTAGTCAGAGGTTGCCCGGTAAACTAATAGCATAAACCTGGCCGCCCCATGCTTGCTCAGATCCAAAAACAATTATTTTAGTCCTGATTATGCAACTTGCTAAGTCAGGTGATAGACAAAAATCTGGGGATCTTGGTTGATGTGCTGCATGCTCCATTCAAATACAAGTCTTCAGTTTGATCCTATTCTGACACTTTATTTTGCGGTAACCCCTTCTAATCTACTAGTATAACAATTTCTTAAGAATTTCAAATATATCAAGAAAAAACAATTTATTATGCCAGGCAGGTTAAACATCAATTGACAATAAAGAACATGAATTCGAATTCACGGATAATAGTAAATGATCAACAAAATACAAAAACAATGTACAAAGTCAAAATCATACCTGGCAAATGAGACACAGCTGTAGTTGTGTGGGAAGTTCTGGTTACAGAATGCTTCCTTGCAATATAGATGCACTGCATTGGTGCGGGAAGTTCTGGTTACAGAAGGCTTCCTTGGGTTGTTTGCCAGTATACCTTAAATACCCTTGAGAGAGTAGTCCTAGAGTTCCTATTATGTTTTCACCCTCTAATATACTTTATCCCACAATAATAGAAATTAGACCTTTTTACCCATCACACCATGACCTTTAAAATGATACCAAACATGAACATGAAAACTCAATGACATCACACTGTATGTTGTATATATATATTCATCAAACTTAATTGATCTGAGCCCAGAGGCAGGGGTGAAGTAAGAAGGAAGGGGGAATTTAAGGTATCCATGCCTCATGGGGGGAAGCAGGAAACAAGGCCTGGGACAAAATACCAAATGGTGCTCTATGGCACGTTCCTACAATTGACCCCAGTGCTTCTTTCCAGACCAGCTGCTTTACAACTTTCTTTAGCAGGGTGTGGTCTCCGCAGTGCCCATTCCCTGGAACGGGTGTTTCTTGTGGCTATACCAAGAGAGAAAGGAAAGCTGTAACGTCGAACGTGACTGACTGAAAAGAAACATCTTGGTTACGTATGTAACCCTCGTTCCCTGAAAGAGGGAATGGAGACGTTATATCCCCTTGCCGCAAGCCTTATTCACCGCTGATTGACCAGGACACATCTCGGCTCTTCAGTATATTCAACAAACCTGAATGAAAGCGAGCTGCGCTTTCATTCCTGCTTCCGGGTACATGTGACTCGGCCTGCAACTCCTTTGCCCAATGCTTATTGGCTCTTTCGGGCATTGGCGCGTTTTTTCTATTCAAAGGTGATAAGGTTCTCAAGGGAGACCCCATACATTATATATGGAACCAAGACGTTTCTACAATTGTTAATGACTTAATTATTAAAAAACTGTTAATTAAATGTTGTTGTCTTTATTATAGTGCTGTTAAAGTCGTTTAATCAAACCACTCAACAATCCAATCAAATAATTAATTTTATTTAGTAAATAATTTTGTCAAATTTAGAATAAAATGGTTTACCAAAAACCCTAACAAAATGTATGAATAAAGATGGACAAGTAGCACAAAGCAAGAGCATTACAAAAGTCTATTCCATCCCCCATTTCCATTAGAGATTAAAACGTCTAAAAGCAGACAAAAAGACTTGTAATTATGCCGGCAAGATGGAAGCTTGAGGTAGTGGCTAAGGATAAAACAGACCACTGATCTCACAGACGGTCCCTGTGGGCCCTCAGAAGCTGTCACCCAGTGACTACTAACAGTGCAAACAAACATCTTCTGTTCCTGTGTACTGCCATTGTTCCTAAACAAACATTGCCTTTTGACAAAGCAGTCAGAGTGGTCAGGGAAATATTTAGTCTGCTAATGTACTTGGAAACAGCAGAATTAGACAGTGCTGTCATTGTCCATCTGGTTACTGTGGGAACGGATCCTACTCACAGAGTTATCCAGTGTGCAGGAAAGTTAGGAAAAAAGAAAAAAAACAAGGAAAACCAGACAGGGCTGCTACTGCCGCATACAATTTTCCAAAGAGTGCGGAAAAAGAGATGATAAAGGAAAATGACCACGAACAATGTGCAGCTTTGCCTTTAGCGATGCCAAAGGCATCTACAAAGCTATAAAAACACACCGTTCAATTCTGAAATGTTGGTGGATTTTGGCTCTTGTTAAAGAAAATTGTGTTGGGAATTCACAAGACACACTTTGACAGACAGACACCATGCAAAACATATGAAAACTCAAAATGTACTAGTTATTTGGGAAATAACTAAATATAGTTTTGGTTTTCAGAAGTTTGGTCCCTCTAAGAAATATACAACAGAGTGGAGACTCCCTGGAGTGGAAAATAATTCCAATCTGTCATTTTATGACAAGAAATCTATTTTGGGGCAATTTGCACTGCATAAAAACATTATGGAAGCAAGAAAGCTGAGGTATATGTCATCATAGAGACTATCTTTCCAGAAAGAGCCTTTTAATTTGTTTTTTTTTTCATTATTATTTGTCTTTAAAATTGGCTGGAATGAGAGTTTCTACAGTTGTCAAAGACAGGCCCTAATAAATGAAAAAGGTATACCAGACACACAAACCTTCTCACTATGGTATCTGGTGAAGAATATTTATCTAACCAATCGATTGAATTGGACACCTGCAAACTGTTCAATTGTCCAAACAGGGCAAACAGTAACTTACTTACAATTACTTAAAATTATATCAGTGTGAAAGCACTGTCATCATTATTTGTAGCTACTTATCTTAGTAAGTTAATTTGGTAAAGGAGAGATAATGCAAATGAGATGACCAATGAAATCTAAACATCAGCAATATTTTAATGCTGTACATGGTGAGATGTTTGGTTCTTAAAAACAAACTTAAAAAATGACATGAGGTGACAGTAGAAGTTTTACCAGAAGAAGGATGTGCAGAACAAAAGTAAAATTTAACATCTTGCGTATAATTTGTTAGTTAAATAAGCAAATCAGCAGGTTCTCTTGTTTAATCAGATACATACTGTAATATCTTCATGTTACAGTAAAAATAGAAATATCAGATGCTAAGGACTGCAGCACTACTGTACTTTCTAACATACTACTTTATCCATAATACAGTTTCCAAAATGTTTACCATTTTCAATTAATACTTAAAATGAAATTTAAAATGTTAGATTGTGAATTTATTGTAATAACACATGTATGCACAAAATTTAAAATGTTCCTGTTTTCTGTTAATGTTGCAATACAACACACTTTGTACCTGACACAAATTTTCACAGTACAAGTCATATATTTCAAAACACCTTATGAAGATAAATATGTGAAAGTTAAATCAAAGTCTAATACACATGCCACATCTCCACTACTTACAAATCACAGATCATATCAAGACTGTAAATATATGTAGTGTGAGGGTCCTCTATAAAACATTCTTCAGCTGGTTTAAGCAGACTGCCATGAGGAGCAGGCTGCCGTGAGGAGCAGGCTGCCATGAGGAGCAGGCTGCCGTGAGGAACATCCTGCAAGCTGGCAAGGACAGAGGCGCATGTGTAACGAAGACTCTGAGACAGTTGGATCCATGTGCAGCTCTTTAATCCAAAAACAGGCAAAGGTCAAACACCGGCAAACAGAGCAATGAGGGCGAGACAAAATCAAAACGGGAAAACAGGCAATGGTCAGGACAGGCAGCAAACAATCAAAAACGATAAACAATCCAAACGGCATTGGGTAATCAACACAGGGAAGACATCACACTAAACGTGTTGGTCCGGGGTTTAAATAGCTAGGCTAATTGAACATAGGTGGCAAACAGGAAGTAATCAGACCAAGGTAAAAGGGAACATGGGAGTTGTATTTCAAATTGGGATTAGATCCAGTCAAACGTATGTTTTACTGCTGATGATGAGGACATCCAATTAACCTCATCATACAGGAACAGACAAGCTGCATACATCCCGGTTGGTTTGTTTTGAGTCATTGAGTCTCATACGAATCCTTTAACTCAGAAACTCTTCAAGCATGTGTTGTTTTGAGAACTGAATCATAGTTTGTGTGGTTTAAGTAAAGACAAATATTCTTTCCTTTGAATTAAGTGACACCAGACCATATGTTTAGATTTTCATTCAAACCAGACAACATTTAATGCATTTGTCTTTTTAACCAAGGCAACTTATAGTACTGTGCATTTTATGAGTATGTGCATTTACTGGGATTCAAACCCTGGACATTGGCATTGTTAGGTTAGTGCAACGCTCTGCCCATTGAGCAACAAAATAATTTTTTTTTTAATGTTTCACCTCATTGACTTGGATAACAACAAAATTGGTTAAGCTTCAACAGAGTACAAACAAACTGGAAAACAATTAGGAAGCTAACATCCGTCGGAAAAAAATGCCTTTTTATTAGATGGAATCTTACAGGCATAAGGATGCGATGCCTTCGTTGAAATATCAAGGAACGACTGTGTTCTCCAAATGGATCTTTCTAAGGACAGATTTGCTGTTTTCAGCACAATCTGACCGCTTCCTTTGCTTGATTCTGTGACTTCATTTTACTGCTTAATAAGAACATGATGTTAATCCAGTGGCTTGACTGAATTCGACAACCCTTATTGATTGTCTGGCTTTAACAGACTGCCTATCTTGATCCTATAATGTCATTTGCTCTGACAAAACTGCCAAGCTATTGCACCTTTTGCATTTACTGTCTGTCTGCACTGATATTCCCATCACCAAGCCAAAACTGCCAATACAAGTTTCCTTCTTTGCAGACCCAGGCTAGTTTGACAGTCTGAAGCCGTATTTGGCTCTGCCTTAGCTTGAGGTTTAGTGTGTGATCTTGGCAACAAAATCGGAAATGCATGTAATGTAGACCTGTGACCTTTCCCCCAATAAGCATTACCTCATCGCAAATGTCTGCCATAAACTGACAGCTTACATCACCTATTAACATCCGTCCATTATTGTTTTTTTTCTCTGTCTCTTTGCTCTTGGAAAGGAATTGAATTGAATAAACATTCAAGCACTACGGATACCAATATGTGCCCCACAAAGCGTTTATTCAATGAAGTAGTCAATTTAAATAATGAAACGTGACCCCATATGTAATGGCACTAACAGCAACCCCATCTGCCTAATTACACACTGAAGATACCATCAGCTCCCTTATTACAGACAACAGTTAACAGTCTTAATTGGTGAAATGGGATGTTTTCCTTTCCAAAGAAAGCATAACTAATTACAAACAGCGTGTCAAATGTCATGTTAAAGTGTTCTTTGATGACGCAGTGGGTGTTTTAATAATAGTAATGCATTTAGCCAATCATTTTGCTCTTGTTGCTTGGATTTTTGTCTAACCAGACTTTTGACCATGGTTATATAGTCAGGTCCAGTTTTCAGCTATATCTAGCCAAAAACCACGCACTGAGGTGGGCCGAAGTGCGATTTGATTAGACTCAGGCACCGTTCACACATAGTGTAGCATAAATGCTAAATCTCTCACGCTCTTTGTGAGTATACCCTAAGCATCGTTATAAGATTATAGGCTATATGGCTTTCCTGTAGCTTAGTGGTTAAAGCATGGCGTTAACAATGCCAAGGTCATGGGTTCAATCCCAGGGATTGGACATACTCAGAAACAACATATAGTATAATGCAATGTAAGTCACTTTGGATAAAAGCGTCTGCCAAATGCGTAAATGTAAATAGGTCTTTTTCACAAGTGAGCTAATTCTTGGGCACAATTAGAGCTGTAAAAATAGCTCATTTACAAAACATCCTGATTTAAAATGTATGTAATTTTTAAACCCTGTGTCTTTAGATGGCAAATATGCTCATTGTGATTCTTCATGGCTGCAGAACTAAATCAATTTGACATCAAAACGTTTCAGTCAACATGACATTTTGAAGAGGTTGAGGTGCTCTTTGGTAGCATGTCAAATGTCAAAAATGTATGATTTTAGCTGCATTACTTTAAGCCACACAACTAGCCAATTTCTCACTGCAAGTGCTGCTGACTTGCACAAATATGAATGAATTATGTGTGACACACATTAACACCTGAGGGATCATTATACAATAAATCACATTGATAATCAAAATCATGCTGGTGCCAAACAGCTACGCAGTGGGACACAGGTGCATTAAACGCAGCTCATAATATGTGTGGAAACTGCATTGTCCATAGCAAACCAACAAGTCTTCTGCTAAACAATGAAAACAAGTTGCACCCGCTGATAGTGTTGTTTATTTGCATTAGCTTTCTGTGTTGTTTTAGCACCTGATTCACTAAAATAATTATTTAAATTAGTTATGGATTAAACAGGCCCAAAAATCCATTTTATGCGGAACATAAATTGAAAGTCGCAATTCCTGATCTTGCGGGTTGGTACTGAGTGCAAGTTTGTGGAGGATAAAGCAGGCTCCTGCAATCTGGCACACTTTATTGTAACTGTAAGCTTTGCTCCACTGCATTGCCACCAGGCACCTGGTTTTTATAATGCCAAAGAGTGTCCAGATATGTGCCCGATCATAACACTTCCACTTATTTGATCATAATGCAATGAATTATTGCTGTCAAAGTCAACAGAAAATGTACACAAACCATGCATTCTGCAGTAAAATATGCAGTTGCTTGTTGCTTGGCAACCGCAAATAGCATATAGTAAGGATAATGACCTACATTACTTGGTGAATGAAATGTTTATTTTGACGAGTATGAATAATAAATTAACTGTAAAAAATTAAGTTTAAAACAGTTTCACTTCACATTGTGCCTACCTTTTACAGACAGGACAATTACTGTAACATGCTGTACTGCCTCTCGAGGTTTATTGCATATTAGATATTTCTAGGCTATGCAGAGAAACATACACACCCACAAAATCACATAAAAATGATATTTTTCAAAATGACAAACTAAACTTGACCACATTTAATTGGGGGTTTGATGTCACAATCTGCTTGCATGCATTTTTGTCTTTTTTAAACTGTGTGATTTTGACGTTGCAATACATTTGTTATAATGAAAAACACTGTAATTACATTCACTCAGACGTGTGTATTCAGTCTTAACAGAGAGTTGATTTATTTCTCCATTACAATGTTATTTATAGCAACTAGCACAAGGCCAGCACTTGAATTTGAAGGATAAATTGTTTCTACACAGTGGGCTTGTAAAAGATCTACTGACCCTCTTGTGTTTGCATTGTTGATGCAGTGCACTTCTCTAGGGCAGTTTGATTAATCTCTGCTGGCTCCAGTCTCAGCTGCACATATTGCTCTAGATTTGCTTGAAATACATTCAGTTGTTATTCTGTAATGTTAAATACACCTTCATCTACTGTGCCAAATGGATTTTCGTGACGGTGCAGTTAAGGCATTACTTGTTGGTATAAAGGCACATGGAAAGTAACACATTAAAAATACCAGATATCTTCTGAAGTTCCTACTTAATAACTAGTGGAATACATGTAAGAGGAAAATGTAATCAACCCCAAAAGAATCAGTTTTGTCCCCTTACCTCTCTCCGCTTGCCTGCACTCATACGCACACTTATGTCATCATTGATGTAACTTTTTGTTTTGATTTTCGCTAATACACTGCTTAACAGATGTATCATTTATGCTCTATAGTTTTTTTCCCTTGATTGTACAGCATGTAGCATATGATTATCACAGAGACAGCAGACTTGATGGAGGAATTTGCAGCTTTACTCGTGAACAATTTATGTTCCTCAACAAGGTGAGAACCAGGCCCGTTATAAACCTAACTATACTCAAATCAATTAAATTAATTAGAAAATGTACTAAGTAGTAATAGAAGGTGTTTGTTGTCGTAATGATGAATATGAATTAGTACTGGTCTTTGCTTTGGCACAGTTAGCGCTCACACTACATGTGAACCACGCCCGAGCCCAACTGAATCGTCAAACACGTCCAGGCGCAGTGTGCCCAGTGTAAGTACACCCTAAGAGATTCTAGACAGAAAGAAATTATGGCAAAACATCTAGAGCTTGTTCGACCGAATTTAGGTTCCACTCACATGAGAAGTCAATGTGGTAATTGGGGTCCATCATTGACTTTCTCACAGTTATTTGGTCATGCCTGTCTTATTAATTAATGTCATTTTCAGTAAGAGACAGCCACAGGAATTACCTTTTGATTTAGCTGTTTCATGTTTAATTACTTTGTGTTTTACAGGTATCTCAAGCTGAGCAACTGCGAATTACATCAGAAAATGTCTTGTGTAGATTAATTGGACTTTAAGGACAGCTGGGTTGCCTGCCTTTACAGTGTTACCTGAAGCCACTGTACCTGAACTAATTTTGGTCAACTTTAAAAATGTATCTTTACAACTGAGATGTATCTCATACAACTGATATAACTTACATAATGATCATTTTAGTCATGACAATACTCAGGATAGTTTGTAGCATGTTAGTGGTCATAACATGTTAATGTGTTTGGTCTCGGAACTTGATCTGCTTATGCTGCCGCTACTTTTACAGAACAAGTATGAAGACTTGCTACTGCTAATACACACATGATGCAGTGAACATGCAAATAATGCTGCTGTAATGTTAGCCACAATATCCCGTAAACAGATCTAGACAGGTGGAGCTGAGGGTGGAGGCAGGTGATTGTCAGAGCTCTGATAGCACGCCGGATCATACTGCTTACAGCATGATAATGAGACTATTTAAATGTAGAGGCAGAACAAGCTTGTCATTGACTATGAATTATCTGACTACAAATGACATGACTGAACTAGGTCATATATATCATTTCTGTGTTTATTTAATTAGATGTATGCACTAAATAAGGTCCAGTGTAAAAAAACAATAGACAAAAGTGGTGCATTATTTATCTCATGCTGAATCTCTATGTAACGAGAATGGAAAATTTAACGTCTTAAATTTAAATATTTAAAATTTTTCTTTAAATTATTTCTGTACAGTTTTTGGGTGACTCATTTTTGTTATGAGAAAGATGGGAGGGTTGTCTTAACATCAGGATAGAATCAATGAGTGTCGAGTCAAGAGGGCAAACAATCCATTTTGGGTCAAGGGGGCAAAATGTTTTATCACAACATGCAATTATAATAAAGAAATAAACCCTGTGCCAGTCTCCTTTACATACAACCCTACATAAAATCACAATTGATGCTGGAGCGGGTTACACCAGGTTAAAAATTCATCATCGTCCTTTTTTTTTATAGTGTTTGATATTCAGCAGTGGTATTTTACGGGGATGCTGAGCGTGGCAGTACAGGGGTGTCATGAGGAAGATAAAGACATTGTGAAGGATTTTATGACAGTGTTGGGTTCGCTGCAAACAGATTATGCAGAGAAAAGTTCCAAATCATGATCATCGATCAAATCTGCTTACAGTCAAATAGAGCCCTGTGAGCATCAGCTGTAGGGCTTTTATACTTTAAGGGTGAGGAAAGATAATTCCTGGTTTTGAAATAATTTCCATGAATTTAAATATTGATCTGTTCCATTATCTGGTGTTATCTCAAACAGCATTGTGACGTGCATGCCAAGCTCATCTTTCTGCAGCATATAATCATGGAAGCCTACAAAATACAGAAATTATTTTTCAACACACAGCCTGTTGGATCTGTTTTGATTTCAGTGCCATTCCAGGGTATCAGGTGTCACAGTGGTGCGGTTTTGTCAAAAATGTAATTTACATTTACATTCTTTGCAAACACAATAAGACTTTCAAAAAAGTGTGCACTGTCTATGAAGAGACATCAAGCAGGGAGCTACAAAAGCACAAAGAGAAACCTAGAGATGTGTTTGAGAAGACTATCTGAGAAACATTAACAGTTGTTGAGAAACATTTGTTTGTGATTTGCGATTTAATCATGTTTCACTCTGTTCAAACTAAGTAACAAAAGGGTCTGAATCTGTTTGTAATTCAGTTTGAATTTAGCACAGCCTTTAATTGAAGTTTTACTAGATTCAATATATGTTTTTTGTAGCTTTGAAGAACTTAGTAATGCACAACATGTCTATTATTTATTATTTTTTTTATAAATGCTTTTTTAATGATCACTTTTTAAACCGTTGATTTTTCAACAAAAAGCCTAGAGAATTCTGTTTCGTTTTCATTACCCTGGAAATCCTGTCATTTCAAATTTCTTTAATATGCCAACATAGTACTTTGCACTTTCAGTATATTTGGGAGTTTTGATTGTACTGTACCTTGTACTGTGATTGGTTTGGAAATGTTTTCCAAGGACTGTTCCTTACTATGTACAGTGTTAGTGGAGTCAAATTGGCCTGAAAACATAATAAGATTGAAATGAAAGAGATCTTAAATGTGGAAGTGAATTTTGTACATTCCCTGTGGGTGTACTGCAGTGCCAGTACAACATAATGACATCTAGGTCTTATTTAGGTCAGCGAGCATACATCTGTGCTTTGGTCCTGGTAAAATAATGTTTGCTCTTTGATGTTTCTGTTATTATTGTATGGAGGTGAGCAGCTACCATCCATTTGTGCTTCTGTGCTGTTAGATCTTTATAGTGCTGCTAATAACAAACATCCATCCAAACTAGCCAGGATTTAAGCTTAATTCTTTAGTAATAAACTACCATAATAGGTCTACTTTGTTCTCATCATCCTCTGCTTTTATCCTCTTTTAACTCCTCTTTTCGGGTTCCATTAAAGAAAAAAATACAGCATATATACAGGCTTGGAACGACAAGACGGCAGAATTTGTCATTTTCAGTGAACTGTTCCATCCAAAACTCTGATTTGAGCTTTTAGTGCTTAAGTTATTCTTTTATAAAACTCATTTTAAAAGCATATTCAATGAAAAAATCATTACTGTTTAAATAAACATTGTGCTGAACAGAATGTGCTCTAGCCTTATAAAAATAACCATAATTGTTCTACAAAGCGAATGCACCATATAGTGAGTAAAGCACATAAATTACATTAATATCTATTTCTAAACTAGAAAAGAAAAAACTTTTTAACACGCTCCTGTACATACAATTACGCATCCATAAAGCGTGAGAGGTTCAGACGAGTGAACGAACAGGTTGAGGTTAATGCCACTGTAAAACACACTGAAATCTATAAACAGCACTTAGAGAGGGTACATGATGCCCTCGATTGCGAGAGCATGTCTTAACAGCACATTTCTATAGAATTTGACAAAACAACTTTATTCTAAATTGTCTACAAATATTCCTGCACTTTTCGGTGATATATCTGTCAAGCCTTACCAGAATCCTTTTATTATTGGTAAAGGATGACACACTGTATTAGATGAGTTGGCTAAATATATATAGCAAAACATATGCTAAATCAGTTAATGTATAATACCATGAGGAGGAATACATTGACTCAATGCAGGATATGATAATAACGCTTAAACTTTTTTAAATGTAAAGTTTTTCTTCTTTTTTAAATGAATGCTCTGTTCTGGGATCTGTTCTGGGATCTTGAGCAATGAATGACTCACAATCTCATGTGATTTGGTTACCAAATAAAAGTTTTATCTCTGCATAATATGGCTGAAAGACAAGCGGTCTTTTTTAAATGTGCTTTGACACTGTGGAGATGATGAGGAAGCTACTGAAAGCACTGCTCAACAGCATGTGATAATCAAATGCTTTCCATCTGCACTGAGAAAACAGAGCCTCACTGAGAGTTGAGGGTGTGATGTATCGCTGTCAAACCGGGATGTCAGGCAGTACATCTGGAGATGTGTCACAGAGACCCACACCACCAGCTAGAACCTATAATACGTTAAACACACCACTCCACTTAACTATTCATTCAGTTGGTTCAGTACTTTTCTCATACACAGAATAATTTAAAATCAATATTTGATGCCGTATCTATTGGGAAAAATGAACATAGATACAAAGTAATGCTATCATGCAAGATTTCAATTAAGTACACTAGCACAACACTAGACAGATAGATATATTGATCTCTGCATTTCTGACAAGAGTATCCCTAGAAATCTCTTGCCCGGCTTAATTCATTCCCAGATTTCAATTTGCTCAGTCCATCATTAACACACAATGTTCAAGTTCATGCTCAAAGATTCATCAAATAATGATGTTTGGCTCTGTTAAATAATGATGCAGTTTGTATCAGCACATACTGTGGTGCTTCCTGCAGACTTTCTTTTGTTAAAGATGATTGGAAAAACCATCTTGGCTCTCAGCAAAATTTCCTCTCTTCAGATGCAATGGTGGTTAATCAGCTGTTCAAACACTTCCTGTTCTTGCTTTTATGATGGTGTTGAAGAGCAAATGACACCGTGTTGAGCAACAAGGAGGGAGTGACTGACAGAGCAATCCATAACTAATTAGAGCTGCTGGCTTTTAAGATAGACAGTTTGATGAGAATGCAGAGCATTAAAAAGTCTGTCTTCTGCATGTAAATGACCTCGTACAGACACGCTGTGTTTAGACAGGAAGACAGAAAGAAAGATTGCTCAGTAGAGAAGATTTAAATGCTGGAGAGTGGTGAATAAAAAATTAAATATCAAATAAAATAACAAATGAACTGTCAGGATCGCAGATGTTTTTAAAATAGGCAGCTAACATCTATAATGCAAGGGAAAAATAATTCTGACTGTTAAATGTAAGGCTTGGGAGCATTACAATAACAACAGGTTTGAACAGAATCAGCAAGATTTTAATACAATAGTCATTATGTAATAGTGTGATTTAAATTTCCCTATTTCCTTTTTTCAGAAAGTGGATGATGTCAGGAGCTGTGGATTATAATTGTGGTCATAAAAGGTATCTATACCCAACTCATGTTCTGTAAGTCTCCTGAAGTAATATGATAGAGGACTTTCAGTCAATAAGTAAGGGATAATCTACATTCAGATGGTTGTTATCAAAAAAGTGCAGAAATTGCCACATTTTTATCATCTCCCCAAGCCTTTTATATAAATGACAGTCACTTTAGATCACACATAAGTTAAAGGAACTACAAGGACACAGATTGATTACAGAAATCTTTTTTCTTTCAGAATGCTTTTGTGACATTTTAAGGTTTGGTCTATAATGTCCATAATTGTAACAGCTCAGACTAAAGATAATGTAAAATAGCATCTTTACTGAGTCACAAATGGTCTTGAGATTATATGTAATAGAGAGTTAATGTCAGTCTAATTACCTTGATCTCCTCTATTTCACATTACTTGCAAAGCTAATTTTACAGGGTCCAGCAGTCAATGTAAAGTTAATGGGACTGTGCTGTGCTCACAGTCTGCTCATTTGACCAATCCTGATGCTTAGATCCACGGCAGAGGTAAAGCAGAGGTTAATTTAGCTGCCAATACCACATCATTTGAACAAGATTAAACCTCTCTTTAATGAGGCTACTGGCTATAAAGACTGTGTCCGGTGTTAATGAGGTAAAAAACGTGTGTAAATATCCCAATTACATTTGAGGGGTTTACATTATTAATTTATTGTTTCTGATGGTTGTTTTTTATTTACTGTACCACAAAAAGAAATGTGTTGTTTATAGGACAAACGAATTTGAGCTGGCATACTCCTATAATTTGATTTTCTGTACAAACATATGCTACAAAGTATGAAATGATAAACTTATTCACTACGGGAAGCTTAAGTCGTAAACATTTTTATGCAGCTGGCCAGATGCACAACAGTCTTTCCTATTTTAAACCTTTTAATAAAAATAAGTTTTAATTTCTTAATTAAATGTATGTATATATTTTAAAAGGCCACTTGGTTGTGTTATAAATCTGTTATGTGGGTTTATTTACAACTGACCGATCATTGACTGCTGATCACAGCATGTTTTCCACATGAAAAATATTGAGATATATTATTTTAATATATATATATTGAGATATATTATTATAACTACATCACACAGCCAGCCTAGTCTTGTGGTGCTGAAATGATCAACTGCACCAGAATCACATAAAGGACCAAAACTCAGCCAGGTGCTTTAGTATTAGGTTGAGTTTCACCATTCAACAGTAAATCTGACCCTGTCAGGGTCCCTGTGCTTGATTGATTAATCCTGCAGTGTAAATGACAGCATTGTTTATAGTTAAGGATATTTACAATCCAAGAAAAGATAGGTATTTGTTGGCCACTGCAAGACACCAGACAGCTTTATTTTGAGAATATTAATACAGTGACAAGCAACAAGGTAATTACTGTTATGCTGATAATCTTTTCTAAAATAATATTCTTTTCTAAAATGTTGGCACCTAGTTTTTGAATTATTAACCATGTGACATATATTTCAGGTAAGTACTTTTCAGATGTATAGAACTTAGCTGGTAAAGCCCCAGTTGATGTAGTTATGCTTCATTATGGTTTGCTTGGCCCTTCTTTCTAATGTAACTTTTACACAAAAAGAAAAACCTGAAACAGAATCCAACATCAAAAAGAAAAACAAAGAACGAGAGAAATTCTTTTTTCGTACTCTTACATTCTCAAAATAATCAGACCCCTATTACTGACTGCAGCAACCTGAGAAGGGATATGTGTTTGATCAGTATTGACAGATAGAGGGTATCAAAGAAGAGCTGAAAACAGAATGGTCTGGGGAAAATAGATAAATAAGTGCCTCATGATTGAAAACGACATATATATTTATTATACCCTATGTACTATATGTATATGTATGTTAAGAATGAACAATTTAATGTTAAGCTATGACTATTTTTTATATCCTATAGGAGAATAAGCAGTGACAGTTCAAAAACTTGCTCTTTTTGAAGCATTCGTGACTGGGGTCTGCTATCAGATCAGTGCCAGGAATATAAAGGTTATGCTTTAGTAATTCTGTATACTTTTACAAAGTATCTGCAGTCTTACTTTCAACCTATTTTACTAAATGATTTTAAGTTGAATTTATTGAAAATATTAAAACTGAGATTTGGGTGAATCATACTAAAAAAGACAGATTTGAGTAAATCAAACAAAAAAGTGTAAACTTTATTTTTAATGTTGGACAGACTGTGTTTTTTTAACTACAAGATGGGATTTCCTGTTGTTCTTTGTGGTCTGTGTCATACCGTCTCAGATAAACGTAGTTCTCAATAGTTCTCAAATCTTACACAGACCTCTGTCATAACTGTACATCTGTAATATTTGTACAGTTTAACAAAAGTTTGTGATTGGTCATGAGCAAACCCAAACACAATTTATGGCATTTTCAGTGCTAATTTTGAGGGAAAATCTATGGATACAACAAGGTACTTATTCTGGTATAAATGTCCAAAAGCTATTGATTAATGCTGCACTCTCTTTGGTAACTATAATCAAATTAGTCAAATGAATCAAATAAACATGTTATTAAATGTTAATACAACTACAACTTTTTAAAAATGTATTAGTAAATGTTGAAATTAACATTAATACATGTTATAAATAAGATTAATAATTGTGTTGTTAATTGTTGGTTCATGATACCTAGGGTAGTTAACTAATGTTAACTAATGGAACTTTATTGTAAAGTGTTAGCGAAAGTTTAAATAATGTTTGGTTAATCCAATATTATGTGTGTAGAGTTTCCTCCAACATAGTCCAGTTCAAACCAGCATTGATATTCTGAATTGCAGACTGGTTAACTTTGGTGTCAATGTGCATTGAGATTATTCCCAAGCCATTCTGCTATTCACACATGCGGATCCACAATAGAGCGGCTGGGCCAAAAGCCAGACTGATTGTGTCATTGGATGTCTATCAGTGTTCAGGATATGCCACAGCTGAATAAACATGAGTGAAAACAGTCAATAGAGAAGCAATTGAAAAGCGTCTGGAGAAGGATCAACACAGCTATAATGAAAGCTCTCCTGTGAATGGACAGTTATCACTGAGGTGATGTATTAACGTGCAAGCCGGTGAAAACATAATGGAAATGCATAAATGAAGTGAGAGGATATGCTGATGATATCTGAGCTAATTAATCTGAATCCTTGCTCTGACAAAACCGTGTTGATGTATGCCTCTCACCAACTGCACCAACCAAAGGCCAGCAGCTTTAGGATTTGAGAAGAGAGCAGTAAAAAGAAGCACAGACTTGTCTAAAACAAGGAACGGCTACAGTTAATAATTGCCTTAATGACAGAAATGCCCCTGGCTGCGGGACATATGCACTTGTGCTGCAAAACCAACAATTTAAAACTTAAAACTACACATGGAAATTGATGACACGTTGTGTATGCATGATAAAGAGCTTTTTCCAGGTGTAGCCAGCTCTTAAAAAAGATGGATGGTACCAATTAAGCCTCCAGCCTCACGTTACAGGAAGGTAATTGGTATACTCAGAAAGACTGCAAAACAGGTTGTGTTGCTGAGCTTCCTGTGCAGCAGATTCTTGGCTGAACGCCAGTTTTCACACCTGTACCAGCTATTCTGAGCGTGTTAGCTTATTTGAATTAACAACACTCAGTTAATAGTTGCTGTGGCAAGCATCACGATTACTATTGCTTATACTTAGGGTCAGTGTTTCATACAATCATAAGCATGATATTTTGATATGGAAGGACCTAATCAATTGAAAACTGAAATCAACACACAAACAAACAAAACTGTGAATATAATAACTAGATGTCTGTTTTGTATGTGTGTTGAAAAAACATATACATTGTGTTTGCACAAAGTCCTGGCTGGGTAAATAGGAGAAAAACATATTTGGTTGTCGATTTCAAACATCAACACCGTTACTCGGAAATCACTTACTGTACCTTTAAGTATTAAGATGTTTCTTCTGAAATTACATAGGAGAAAAACAAACAGATACAAATTAGACCATTTTTAGCTCCATTTTTGGAATAGAGCTATAAAATTAATATAGTTGTATAAATAAATAAATAAGATAATGTGCTTTTGTAAATATTCAAATATTTGAATATTTCAAATTCTTTTAAAAACAAATTATCTGACCTATTTTACCTACATTGATTTTGTAGCTCTATATTTTTTGAACTGTATGTCAACAATTATCTCTGTTGTGCATTTTTTAATTTTTTAATTTTTTTTATTTGAACAAATTTAAAGAGAAAAATCTGAGACTACGTTGATTCTTATGTCAAAACTGAGTTCTCCATGACATCTTCTGAGCTATAAATGAGCAACCACAGAAATACAGTTTTCCTCTGGGTAGCCACTACAAAAATAAACAATGGTTTGTAGTTCTGCAATGTTTCTATTGTTATTCCTTTGTGTGATATTCAGGTTTTCAGATTAATATCAAATGCACAAGCTCAACATGCGAGCCAACATTCCCAGATGCTGCATTGTGGGAAACTGTAAAATAGACTAGGTGCTGGTCTTACATCTTGTGAATGTCTCAGGAGGCAGAGATGCTTCCAGTTGCTGCCTCATGTTCAGCTCTTGACAGACAAGCATATATGTTCTCTTTGGCTGCTGACAGAGGCAGATCTGCTTGAGATTTTTTCATGCTGTTCTAAATTAAACATTGTTTACATGTTTGTAAATCTCTCCATCTGTGCTCAGGGGGTGGATTTCCTGAATTCAACTTCATAAATATAACATTTGGAAATTTGGTATTTATGAAACACGCAAAATGTGTTCCTGAGGTATTTGTGCATGCAGTATTGGTCAAACATGTAGGTGGAGAAATTCTGACCTGTTCAAATGATTCTCACCTGAATGAAACAGCTTATGAAATATTATCTGTTTGACAGCTGGTAATGCAAAACATGCACATTAAAATGCATATCAGGAGAGTGTGGAAGAGAAGCAATCAGACAATCAGCGTGTGATCTTTATACATTAGAGATACAAATCTAACACTTTGGTATGAACTTGCAGGGAAAGAATCAAGGAAAGTCATATTTTATAACTTTCCCCCGCAGTTTAATTGGATTGCTGGATTGATTTCAGAGCTCTAATTTTACCAATTGTCTTTGTTGTATGATAAACGCATAGAAAGCCCTGTACTGTCTTGTACTGATAAACCATAAACATTTTTTGTTTTCTGTTAAAACCACGTGCTTTAAAAATAATACAGAGAATAATGCAGGAAACACTAAAGGCAGTCTTAATTCATAAAAATAGGGTCTCTAATTATACAAATAAGCCCTACTGGAGTGTGTATTGAAGCAATTTAAATGGCTGTAAATAATGCAGCATTTCCCTTGGTATAACATCCCACCATACAGGTTATATAGCATTGTTTGTTTATTTTAAAAGTAGCTCCATTTTCTTAAACTGACCTTCAAAGTTTTATCATAAAATGAGGTGATATTGGAAAAGTTTGTGTGCAGAGATATGAAATTAGAGTGACTGTGCAGAACAGCCTACCACAATCCTCCAGGCCCAGCATGCAATTCACATAGGCCCAGGTGCCGGCGCCGAATAAGATTGCTCAGCAATCGTCTGCTCTCTAGCTGACTCAAGGCTAACCGTGATGGACAAACCCTGGGAGACTGAAGTCAAATCCATACAAATATAACTGTGAAGTGAATAAAAAATGCATCAATTGCTTTTCAATGCGATGTCAGTGTCGCTTTTGTTGACTGTTGGATCAATTCCACCTGTGGCTATGTCTAGAATACATATGTGTTGTTGTTTATGCTGTTGATTGAGACATTTTGTAGATTTGTAGAAATAAATCATTCGAGAGGCTTGGTTTTTGTCATGATGTTCACCACAGGGGGGGTCTTTAAATATGTTTTAGATTAATTCTTTCCATGGTTGCCCAAAAAGGTAGTTATACTTTTATATCCATACATTTATATCCATAAATGTAAAATAAATGTATTTATATTTATCTAACTGTTGTTTTAAATGTAATTACAGTCTGTTTTTTTCTCAGATGGGTTAGTTGAGAACACTGACAACTTCTATCAGACAAGAACTTCAACATTCAACATACTTCAACATTTAAACAACACAAATCAAACATGTGTTTCCAGCTTATTGCTCTATTACTAAACATCTCATCTGAATCACTTGCCATAACTATTCATGAAAATACTGCAGCCATTAAAACCTTATCGTGAAGGATGTAGATATAGCTACTTGCCTCTCTGAATGCAACTCATTCAAATGATTTAAAAGAATAACATGAAGTACATGGAATAATTAGAGGGAACCAAAAACATGGAAAGATGAACAGATTACACCAAAGTCACACTGAAAGATTTGAGTACCAATAAACAACACTATACCCAATTCCTTGAAGCTTAAGTATTATATAAGATGCATGCTGTGAATTAACAAAAAACAGAATAAAGAACAGACCACAATAATTGTATTTTCTCAAAATTATCCTTGACCACTTCCTCAGGCCCTGAAAGCTTTTTAAACTGGGTGTCAAAAATTGTAGATGTTTAGTATTCAATATCTGAATGTGCCGTACCATAAAATGTCAAGATCTACTCTCAGCAGTTTGCTCAGCATTGTTTGTGAAACTGTTCAACAGAAAAATGAGACACAATACCATGAAAAAGTAGTGCAGCATTCTAATCTTAATCTGCTCAATAGTAATCAGTGAGGTGGAGCATGTTTGGGCTAAGGAGCTTGTCTTGAAAGAGTCTAAGAATTAAATGCGAGAAAACAGATAGGATTAGGATTTGGTTTTTAATACTAAATCTATATGTCTTATGGAAATTTCAGGTTTAAGTGGAGTTTAAGACTGTAATCTGATGACGTGAGTTGACCACATGGTGTATAAAACTTATCTGTGGATATGTGGATGTTTACGTTTTTGTTGTTTTGATGTAACAGAACAAGAGAAATGTTTTTCAGGAAAGATTTTCTCACTAAAGCCAACATGTTCTTTAGCACTATTCAATGCCTGTTGTCCTCACTTCCTGTGTTTTACTTAGATATTTTGTCCCTTACCAGCAAGTGATTGTTTAGTAAAGAATTAAATTATTTAGCCCTATTATATACTGTGCAAACACAGCCGTTGGGACAAGTCTGCCTGCGTGGTATCACACTTAAAAATAATGGTTCCTAAAAGGTTCTTTGTCAGGCGGTATGGTAACGCAGAACTTTCCTGTTGTACAAAAGGTTCTCTAGACTAACAAAAGGTAAAAAAGACATTTGACTGAACCTTGACTGAAAGGTTCTTTGGGGAGCCAAACATGGTTATTCTATGGCATTGCATTAGCAATACAAAAAGGTTTAGTTCCAAGCAAAACACATGTACTGTTACCTTAAGATACCTTAAATAAATATAAATGCTATTTAAACTGTAAAAGCGTTTCAGACAGTGACATGCCTCCCCAGGATTAATAGTTAATAGCTTAAAAATATTCCATATCTCATATATTTGCTTGAATAACTATTCCACTAAAACTACTGTTTAAGAAACAATGTGATGGTGTGGCCATAGCACAGGATACCATGTCTTTCTCAGCTGTTGATGGCAGCTGGTGGAATCATCTCACAATATTTACCACCACAGCTCCAAGCACCTGAGGCAGCCCTATATATACCAATGGGGCTATTGATTCAAATACAGCCAGCCAGGAAATTGTTAGTAGAGACATGGATGGTTAGGAGTGAAAAAGCAGAATCGGTCTGTTTTGTTGGGCTGTAACTAACTAATCTGGTCCCAGATGACATATGCTCATTCAGCTTGCCTTGAATGTGGTACAGAACAGATTACAGGAACATGTGATTCTATTAAATAAAGACCTCTGAATTAGTGGAAAATATGGAGAACCAATAATATTAAATTTTTGACCAGAATGGCTAAACAAATTATCCCTTATTAGTGTCCATATGAATGTTAAACTAAAGTAAAAAACGTACTCTGCTAGTATAAATATCGGTGACAGCTAATGAGATCTCATCGGACATTCTGCAGACGCATCTTTGTGCTCCTGTGATCTCACACCAGTCTGTGAGTTTATGTAATCAGAGGTTTGAGTGTTTTGTTTACATACAATCTTGTAATGCAATACACTTCACTGCAGTAATTTATGAGTGACCCATTGTTAAGTGCTGCTCCCATATTATACCACAGATATGATCCTCATTATATACCTTATAAACCTGTACATTTGCAAGTTTGTAAAGCTTTTAATTGCATTCTATAAAAAAAACAAATTTCACTGTTTTACTTAACCAATACATTATTTAAAGCTGCAATCCATAACTTTTGTCTCCTTATCGCCATCTCTGTTAACACATAAAATTGCAAGTTATGTGCAGCATTATTTTCTTCATTTACACATTTGGCAGACACTTTTATCCAAAGCGACTTATATTGCATCATACTATACATTGATTCTGAGTATGTGCAGTCCCTGGGATCAAACCCATGACCTTGGTGTTGTTAGCACCATGCTCTAACCACTGATCTACAGGAAAGCTTTTCTTAATGTAGATGAGTTTAAACGCTAAGCAACTGCTGTAAGAACCAGCAACAAACGCTTCAGAATTCTCAGCACCCACATACGCGACATAGTTGTCGGATCTTCTTTCTGTTCACAGACGTGACAGTCAAACTGTTATTTCCTGAGAAATTGGACCTGACAGCTCAGATTATAAATCATCGTTATAAACTTACTGTTGCAGATTTGGGTAGGGAAACTGTTTTAAACACTGATCTGCTATGTATTTCCTCAATCAGTGATTTTTATCATTTTGCACCCTAAACAGGGTAGTGAAACAGGCAAAAGGTCAAATACCGGCAAACAGAGTAATAGGGAAAAGGCAAAACCAAAACAATAGTACAGGCAAAGGTCAGGACAGGCAGATATCTATCAAAGAAGTAAACCAAAGCAATGGTCAAAAGGCGGCAGCAAACAATCAAAAACACAATAGACAATCCAAACAATAATCAGGTAAACAACACTGGAAACAGGAAGTAATCAGTCCAAGACATGGAACATGGGAACTGTAGTTCAAATTGAAAACTAATATTCTGTTGAGGGCTCCCTCTGGCGGCACGGAAGAGACGGAGCGGCTGCCTCCTCCGTATCAGGTACCACATCCTCTGGATGCTATGGTTGTAAAGAATTGCACTAGCAATACTAAGATGATGGGTCATGCACTGTAAGTTGCATATTAAAATATCTGCCAAATGGCATAATTGGGTGGTGACTCCAATTTTAAACCAACACACTGAAATGACCAAAAGCTGTTCAAAAGCTGTTTTTTTTACTGTTTTAGAACTGTAGGAAAAAAACGACAAAAAAGATTTTCTATGTCCCCTGGAGTTTTTTAAAAATGTGTTAGGTAGAGAAAAGGAAGGTTCAATATTTCCCTGGATATCTCAAAAGTACATATTGCAGACTTTTATTCACTGTATGAGTTAGAAAAGCCATGACTCTTGAAACAGCTAGCTCAGTAAAATAATACAAAAAAAAATAAAATGACAATCACTCCTTACTTGTTATGGCGTATTTACAGAACGTGTGTGTTATCCTGCTCTTTTGACTTAATTAAAAGGAGAAATCTATAATTATTAACTTTTCAAACAAGCAAAGGATGACACAAAATACGCTGTCAACAAGCAACAGTGATGTCATCTATGTTTGATGGCCTCAGTGAATGGTTTTGTTTAATGAAAATGCATTTCCCTGAATGTTATTCATCCATTAGCTGCGGTGCATTGCTAAGCAGTTCCAGGTTATAATTCTCCTCCTCTATCTATATTACCTGAGATGACAGCACTGCCATCTCACAGTCTGTTTACATTGCGGACTTCTAAAAGCAACATCCTGTTTCTCGTTGTTAACAATGACAACAGCGTGTGTTTAAAAGCACTGGAGGTTAAAAATTGGCCCTCAGCCAGACTGTCTTATTAGTGTAGACCTTTTCTTTTTGAAGCCCTATCTGGGGACTTGAGTCACGGCTTTAAAAATGATACAGCAGAATGTTTTTGTCTTTGGTTTAAAGCCAATGCAAAGTAAACCAAAGGAACAAAATTTAAATGGTGGAGATGCTCCAGGGCATTCTTGCATGACAAAGCAGATAAATTCATTTTTATAACATAATTAATGTATAGGAAGATCTTTGATTGATGCTTTAAAGTGCATTCTTTAAACTTATCTCCTTTAAACTTTTATTATTCAAAAACTAAAACCTTAGTTTCTAGAAATCTGCCAGTTCCCTCAACGATTTGCATATCTTGAGAAATGCTCCTTTAAATTACTCTCATGCAGTTGAATAAATGCATTCAATTCAACAGCACGCTTTGACGACAAACCAGCCCACATTTGGTCCTTTGCAGCTCACCCACTCTCACAATACTTGTAATTAGTTGTAGAAAAGGAGACAGGAAGTCCATTTGCAGCATATGGGAAATAATTGGTGTTGGTTATTTCCCCGTGGGATTCTGCCTTTGATTATTCAGGGGGACGATGAGTCCACTAAATGAAGTGCCAAGGAGCACAAAACTCAAATCACCTGGATACAGAGCGTGGCACCTCTTATTCTTCTCACTGACAGAAAAATCTATGGCCGGTCACCACAAAATTATGTAATTTACGTCCCTTTTCAACACTGAGAGCCCAATGCAGAGCCACTATAATTGGCTTACTTTCCAAGTGTCATATTCTAAGTGTGTGCAGAGAACATTGACTGGAAAGGGTTTATCTAGAGAGACATTGTTAGCAAAGCTTGGATCGTTGGTGTAGGAGCCCATTTTATGCATGACAAAAAGATTAAAGGGTTTTGTTGATGAGTGCATGATTTTGCTTCGGTTTGAAGGTTGGTGGGTGGGATTGCAAAACAATTCTCAGTTTTAGAATTTTCTAAACTTGTTGGCACATCAACTTTCACAAACTATATACAGTTCTTTTAGATGATTTATGCAGATTACTACATTAAATTGATTATAAAATCTATAATCAGATACAAATTCACAACAATCGTCAAATGTTTCACGATATAAACAAATAACAAACACTAATACCATTTCATGTTTTTACCAAAAAACTTCAAACTTCAAGGTAAGAAACAAATATGAACTTTAATCATTTAATAACCATTTGACCCTCCTTTGGTGGTGATAACCTCAAAAAAATGTTTCTTGTAATTGCAGTTCAGACCCATTAACAGTCAGGAGGAATTTTGCACCATTCCTCTTATGAAACTATTTCAGTCCAGCAATTCTTCAGATGTCTGGTATGAATCACTCTCTTGTGGTCAAGGTAACACAATCAATGAAGTTCAGGTCAGGACTGGTCCACTCCAGAAGGCGTATTTTCTTCTGTTGTTGATGTACTCCTGGGCTGCTTTGTTGTTGTCCTGTTGCATCACCTCACTTCCATCAAGCTTCGGTTGGCTAAACCAACTTGGGAATTAATTTTTCTGTCAAAGATAGCTATCCGTCCAGGCCCTGAGGCATTATAGAAGCCCCAGTCCATGATGGCCCCTCTAGTACACTTTACAACTAAGATGAGGCTTTGATGTTGGTGTGCTATGTATTTTTCTCCACACGTAGTGTTTTTTCCAAATAACTTAACTTTGGTTTCGAGACTTTGCGGAACATCCAGAAGCACTTTGCAAACTTCAAGCATAAAGCAATGTTGTTTTTTGTGTGCAGAAGTGACCCTGTGGTATCCTCCTGGCCTTGTGTAGGGACACGCAGCTGTGATGTTTCCCTGTTTTAGAGACTATTATACGCTTTTAGCTAAAAATCCTTCTTAACATTACTGAGCATTGCGTTTTTACGGTTATTTTATATACTAAATACAGACCTACAGACAGATTAAAAACAGTCACCTTTATTTTAGACAATTCGTCTTAACGGTTAGATCAAAATGTTATTTGGTTCATAAGAAACGTCAATGTGTGTGATTCTGCAAAGCTTCCTTGGGTTACAGAAAGACTATATAGATCCTATGTATAGGCTATGTATCATCTACACTGCTTATTCCTATTGGAGTCACATGGCCACATGCCACTCCATCACAGAGCTAACACAGACAGACACACATGCACAATCTCACACATTTAGGCAATTTAGAATTTCCAATTCAACCTTATCACCACGTCTTTACCTGGAGAACCTACAGAAACACAGGGAGAACAACAAAACTCTGCACAAAAGGCACTTCGGCCAGCCAAGACTCAAACCAGGGTCCTTCTTGCTTTAAAGTGGCAAAGCTATCCACTGAGCTGAATTATTATTATTTTAGTCAAGTGTGTCCAGACTTTTATCAGATGTTTAACAGTATATAACAACAGTTCATGTTTCTTATTAGTCATATAGTAACAGAGAAATCAGCTTGTAACTTCAGATGACTGCATCCACTTGTTTTTTTTTTTGTAGAGAAGGACATGTAGGGAAATCATTTTGTGGCTATTCCTTGGTACACACTACTGATACATTGGCAGCTGTTGTTTTCCCAAGTCTGTATGCTGCCTTGTTTTTCTAATCTCAAGAGAGTTAAAAGGGAGGAACATGACTGTAATTTATCTTACAAAATTGTAGTGGAATGAAACACAAATAGACCTTGGGCCTCACGCTCAACACACTAATTACCATGGCCAGAGTTCAGAAGTGAAAGCAAAGAGAGGGAGGTGCATGACAGATATAGAAAAGTTGAAGCTATAGCTGGGTTCAGTCAAAGTCAAAACAGTTTTCAAATGAGCTTTACAGGCAGATAATCCCCCACTGTGCTTGTTGCCATTTAAAATGTCTCTTTGATTCAGAGACTAGCTTTGTCTGCTCTAAAAATCCATTTTCTTTATGCTACCTTTCCTCAATATAAATTGGTGTGATATTACTTTTATTATTCAGTACGAGGTTGTGCACACTTTTTATAAAAGAAGAACACGATATATTAAAGCAAAATGAAACGCTAGACAATGTCATAATGACATAAACATAAATGAAAATCTAACAATGTCACCCTATTAGCATTCAAAGAGATATCACCCCAATCTGCTAGCAAATCAAGAATAATATGATGCTAATATGACCTGCTTTGTTATGATACAATACTACTTGTAACCGTACAATGCACATTTTTTAATATTACACAATTATATTCTTGAAATGTTTTGCTACGCTTTTTATTTTAATGTTTGAAACAAATTAAAAGAAACCATCAAAGTGTGTGATTTAAAAAAGTTAATTTAAAGTACTGTGGACTTTAAAGAGCACCTGTTATTGCTTTTTGCAGTTTTTTGAAGCCATTTTGAAATTATGGTGATTATGAATAGGCAGATTATGAATACAGAACATCGTAGCATGAAAAAGAATGTACGGAAATAAATCTGCTTCTAAGTAATAAGAACAGGACAAAAAGTCCCTGGTATAATAGTAAGATTAAACATAGGTTCTGCCATAATGGCATAAAATTGCAGGAAAAGAAACCCCACTGATGTAAAGCTGTGACAATGTATTAAACATCAACAAGATGTTCTCCTGACTCCCATGAGGCACCGCTGAATGGCATTGCATTTAGTTTTGAATGAGGAAAAATATGAGGAATGCAAATTTTCACATTTCCCTATTCAAGTAAATGATTTGGAGATGTTTTTGAACGAACCTTCTAAACCACAAAGGACCCCTCAAATCTATGATGCGTGTAGAATACAAATGCTACAAAAACCAACATGCCCGTATAAAGATCCTGTGAGATCCAATCACAGGAAAGTCTGTTGTCTCTGTTGCCCCGATATCTCATTATTATGTTACATGTGTCTAACTGTTGCCTGCTGTCCACTACGGTGGACAGATCCTTAAGGCCATTTTAATTATGCAGTCCTCCTGGGACTGTCCTATTTACATTGTAAATAGTATTATGTACTATTGTATTACTATTCATATGTGTTTTTAGTTTATGACACCATCAAATCAATGTGATTGATGAAAGTAGTATTGCACTACTTGGACTGAAATATTTACTGCTGTCTTAAATAGCAGTGGACACATGTGTAACTCTTATAAAATACATGATTTTGGGGGGAGACTGGCCATAATTGTGGTTTTGTTTTAAAGTAAATACGAAAATTGTGATGTAAACTGTATATAATGTAAATGTGATAATTAATGCATTATAGCTTTACAAACATGGAAAGAAAATCTCTCTCAGTGAAACCCTTTATATTTTTTTGATTTACTTTAAATTCCTAGAATTCTTTTCATCCATAAGGCCATGTGTGGCCTTATGATAAAAAAAGACTCAAAATCATTCAGTTTGGTCACATCAGTTCCTTCCATTCCAAGAAATGTTATCTTTTATTTAACACTCCAAGCATTTCCCACTCAGATTAGTTCTAAGCATTAAGAACTAATTAGTGCAAATTGTGCTCATTAATGTACCAGTGCATTAGTGTGACAGTAATCTGACCCCCGCATGCCCACAGCCACTGCAGTGCTCTTAGAAGCCCATGTGTGCTCAGTAGCTGCATCAATGTGAGATTCAGCAGAGCCTTAAATAGTCCTATTCTCCAAACTATATGATATTGTTCTGGAAGTATGAGATAATTTAATATTTATTGAGGATTTTCTCTGCTATAAAGAAATTCTTTAAATATAATTAGATATCTCACAATAGCATTAATGTGTGGGCATTGTCGTGCACACACACACACACACACACACACAAACACACACACAGGGGGGGATATGTATGCAGCCGTTCATTTGGGCTTCATTTGGATTTGTGTACACAGCTGATAGATTCAAGCAAAGAATTGTTTATCGGGCTCAAAAGTGCGATTCTCTCTGAGGAGCCCGCGCCGCGTTTGTATTAATGACTATGTGGAAATCATTTACCCTTCGCGAGCCCTGAATCATATATGCAGAAGCAGAAATAATCCTCCATGTAGTCACATCTGATTTCGGATGCATCTCTTGGGAAATCTGAGATGACAAATCGCATTCGCGCTGTTGAAACTCACGCACTGCGTTAATTGCGGGAGATAATAGAGGCATGGGCAGATGCGCGCGCGTGCGTTAAGTGTGTGTGCATGCCGGTAATTAAAAAGCAGGTCTCAATCGTCACTTCTTTAGTCTGCTTATGGAGCAATTTCGTCTACTGCAAGAAAAAATCAGGCTGGTATGAAATGTTGCATGAGGATTGCTCAGCTTACTCTAATATGAATAAATGAGCGCCTCGTGCTCTCCACCATGTTCTGTGTATTGCTTTCCAACTGCAGCCAGTCAGATTAATCGTTGGCAACACCATCGCCCACTCACAGTTGGCAAAGTGGGTGGGCGACAGGTGTCATTTATAATGTATGGCTTTACCTGAGGGGGAGGCATGATTTCCAATTACACCTTACACCTCCAGGGCATGGCTGTATAATTATGTAGAAGTCTCAGTACAGAAACTTAGGCATATAATACTCACGTCTGCTTAAACAGTGTCTGAGACAAAGTTTCAGTCAATTATTTTAATGTGCACTGAGAATGTAAAAGTCAATATTGTAGTGTTAGGTTTAAATTCATTCTAAATATAAAGTTGTCATAAGCAGCTTAAAGCAGCGCCAGTTTTTGGGGCCTGTAGATGCTGATAGATCACCATGAAAATGGGGTCCCACTGGTGTAGAATTGTCATACCCTATTAAAAATAAAGATTAAAAATAAAGGTTCCTAAAAGGTTTTCTGTCAATCTTTATGGGTCAATAGAGAATATTTAATATTCACAGAAACCTTTTGTTGCACAAAAGGTGTGTCATAGTGGAAAAAATTTCAACAGATGATAAAAGGTAAGAAAAAATGGTTCTTTAAAAAACCTTTGACTAAAAGGTTTTTAGTATGTTTGTAGAAGTGTAACATTAAATGACCCACAGATGTTGTGTCTCTTAGTATACCTTTTAGCTAATGGTCATGTGTTAATTATCCAGCACTATTTTTGTACATTGTTACTTATTGTGATTTTGATTTTTAACATGTTATATTTTGGAAGACATATAAGAATATTTTATAAATGACATTATAAATTGATAATTGTCCACCATCTACTATTGCAAATCAATTCACTGTGGTCCACTTCAAATGATGTACTTCTACACTTAATTCTATGGTTTTCTCTTCAGCAGTGTTCATGTGGACTCATAGGTCCATGTTAGCACCAACAATACATCAACACTTTATATTTGATGGAAGAGGATCTCACCTAAATCCCTTGCACAATCATTGAACAGGGATGAGAAAGAGACAGATGTATTACAGATTAAAGGATTAGCGTCAGAACTGCTTCGTTCTCCTAATTTGAAAGCCTTAAGATGCCATCAGAGCCTAGCATCATCCAAGGGCTCATCCAAGGTGCTGATCTAGCTCATCCATGCTTATTAAAGAGCCAGATGCTTAAAAACATGAAGCTATGGAAATTTTGTTAGTCATATAAGTGTCATATAAGACCATTTTTTTGAGTACTGTATATAACACTATGGTTTTGCCAATGGCCTCACAAAATTTGACCAAGCTGAAAACACAGAGACTATGGATGTGTATCTTTCATCTTACATACAGAATACTAGCAAGTTTCTGGTAAAAATAAAAACTGTGGATGGCATATATGTTTCAGTCAGAATGATGTGGAATGGCTCCCCTATACTCTGGCATGGATTCGACACAAGAGACCTTTCCTTTAAGACACTTCCTGTGAGTCTGACAGATAACACTGATGGGATTTTATGTGCTGAGTGGACTAAATTAAAAGTTTCAAGGTTATTTTTAGTAATGCTAAAATTGATATGATCTATTATTTTTGCAAATATGTGTCTTCAAAGTCATGTCGAACTCCTGACAAAAAAACAAGTTTAAATTCTAGTTAAACTTTGAGTTAAACGTCAGAATAGTGCTTATCTGAGCAGATATTTCCAGCACTCTTCCATCCAAACAGTCACAAAAAGTGGGTTCGTGTTTAATGACACTCCTTGTTGGTGGTTTGAGGTTTCAAGAGGACATCCTCTGGACATGAAGAAATGCTTGAATTTTAAGCAGGGAGAAATAATGGAGAACCTTTGCCTCAGGTGTTTAATTTACATATGGATTGCGTCTTTCACCTGTATTCTTGGTCCCGCTGGGACATCTGTTCAATTCCTTTCTATCTAGCCCAAGGGTAATAAGTATCTTGAGTGACTTCTCTTTCCTCTGACGTTTGACTCAGGACTCGCTCAAGAGCCCCTGAGGACTCATTAGAGACCAAGCAGTGTAGAGCAGGAGGACCTTGGCTTTCCATCTCCCACCAGCTACAATGGGCAGATGGACAGGCAGTCTAGGCAGATGCTGATAATCCCTGCAGTTTTTTTAAATTCACTTGATCTGGAGCCTAAGCGAGACACTGAGTCAGGAATTACGGTAAAGCTGTCCAGGGAAATGCTCCAGGGAACCATTTTGAGTGCTTATTGGTTCATGGATTTTTATCATTTATCATAAATAAATAATCATCAATGAGATCATTAGTATGAGAATTTATGTGGTGTGTCATTTTTAATACTAGGTAAACAGAGCTTAAATTGAAGGAGATTTCACACAGACAATGAGTCAGTTCAAAGTCCCTCTAAATGATCTTCATTTGAAGTCCATATAAATAAATAAGCACTTTGGTTACATTAACATTGAATTATTTATGTGAAAGTATGAAAAATGCCTATTTATTTGTATAAATAAATCCTTATGTATATCTGGCAGTACCTTGAAAAGCACAAAATGGATGATGAGGGGGAAAATTACAATCATTATCCCGGCAAATGAATATCAAAGCATAATTTGGAAAGTCACAGACCACTATGTCACAACCTTGGCTTAATCAGCCTGGTTTGTATTGTCAAGGTTTTTACTTAAGGTCTGGCACAATCTTTCCCTTCCCCCATATGTGTGTGTGTTTCTTTGTGTTAGCCACGATCGTAGGATCCTCCCACTGGAGCGATTTCGGCGCTCGTTTATCAACACAATTGTTCTCACCTGTTTCTTGTTCCCTTAATTAGTTTATGTCATTTATATTCCCCTTGTGTTTGGTGCCAGATTGTCGGCTGGTCCCACAACTAGTTACACTATTCCTGGTGGCCCGGTTCTGTGCTTTAGCTGGTGATCTCTAATCTTGTGGATTCTTTGGTGTCCGCTTCATTATTTATGCTGTTCTTGTTTTGGTTTTTGTTTTCCTTTTTATTTTCCTGGTTCTCGCATTTCTTGATGGGCTTCCTTAGCTGGCCTTCTCTGGAGCTTCTGCTCACCTCCTTCCTCCCTTGTCTGCTGCTGCTGAGTCCTAAAGCCTGATGTTACCAGGCCCTAAAGCCTGACAGCTCTTTGTTCTGTTATTCCTAATCCCTGCCACCTTCTGCTGCTGAGTTTCCTGTACCTGGATGTATTTCCGTCCTGACTCCTTCTGACCCAAGTTTCTAGATTCCTTGCCAGGCTGATCTGTTAGTTTTGGACAGAGTTTTTATTTCTCTCGCCTAGGTTTTTTTTCTAATAAACTGTTTGCACTTGAGTCCGCCACCTTTCTCATTATAACAGTTACGATCTGGTCAAAATGGACTCGCACAGCAAGGAGTGAAGTTGGGATGACAACCCTACCAGATCTCCTCCAACAACAGCCATGTGTAGCCTATGGCAGCTCAGATTGCTGACCTGACAACCCAGCTGCAACAGCTGCACTACAATTTGGGAACAGTCCAGGCTGCCTCTGCTGCCGCTGCATCTGCCCCTCCTGTCTTCATGTCGCTTGAGGCCCAGTTTCTGTTCTGCCTGGAGTTTGTGACCTTCAAGGCGGAAAAGCTAAAGGCTTATGATTGAACCCTGCATGGGAGAGAGGTGGTTCAGTGGTTGACCATTCTTTACTCTGTTTCATTGACCAGTTCTGAGCAGTTGGCCACTCTGTTTCAGACTTTGCCTTTCAGTTCCACACCTTGGCATCCTTGTGTGGGTGGAATGAGGTGACCCTGTGGGATTGCTGCTGGCAGGGGCTCTCAGATAAAATCCAAGATGAGTTGGCGCCCCTCAATCTACCTCCTCAGTTGATAATCTGGTGGACCTGGCTATTTGCATGGGCAACCGGCTTTGTCCTTGGCTGAGGATGTTAAGTGGCTGTCTGTTTGGTTTGTGCTATAAGCAAGGCATTTGCAACTGAGTCCTTTTTCGTAACACACTCAGTCAATGCAAAAACAAAACTAATAATACCTAGGACACCACTAACAATAACTAACACTAACATAATCCATTATTAGGCATCATCTTTGATCATTAGTATGTATATGCATGCGCATTCCAGTGAAAATGATTGCAGAAAGAAAGGAAATGTTTAACTTTGGAAATTGAATTTTTATGAAAGGCATCCTTATGGAAATTAGCAGATGTTTCTTTTCTATTCTCTAACTAGATATTTAATTTTCTAAAGAAATCGAGCAGTGCTTATCCATGCTAAACTTTCCATCACAATGTTAGGGGACTGTGGGTGGTGACAAGGGCATTATGTAGTCATTTCCATTGGATTTTAATGCATTGCTATGTGGTTGCTGGGGTGTTTTGGGCAATTTCTAGATGGTTGCTTACAGCCCTAAAACAAAAGATCCCACCTCCATTTTTTATGATATTCTGATCATACTCTTACATCACCAGGTTTACATCATCTGCCAGAAGAAAGTCTGATATATTTTTTTTTAATAATAGCACAGACTACATGAATTAGAGCACCACAAACAATGGGGTAGAGGGTTAGAGGTTTGCTGTTGTTTAGTGAGAGTGTTTAGCATAAACCAATTAACTTCAATTGCATTTTTCTACCTAGAAAGGAAGCTACAAGGAAGCTACCTCAGTGGCCAAGGCTCTTAAAGACCAGTAAAGTAGACAATAGGCTTGATCTTTTATATTTATTCCTAGGTCCTAGGGGTTGCTAGATGAACTTTAGCATCACTAAGATCTTGAGAAAGGTGCTGAAACCTTAGCTGCCTCAGAGGAAATCCCTGTGCAATTAGTATATGTAAACTCATCTGCTGTATGACAAAATAATGTTATATATAATCATTGGTAAAAAATGGATTATATAAACATGACTGAGTGCAATAGCAATAGACCAATGTTTCATGGTGACCATACTTATCTACACAGCACAGTTCTTATAAAAGAAATTAGGTTTCGTTCACAGTTGAACGTCATGTGAAATATTAAAGTAAAAAAGATGCTCTCTAGTTGCTCCTGAACTTAAATTCCTTCATAGACATGCACAGTGCTTGAAATGAGCAATGTTTAGTTTTTGTGGTTTGAATGCCAGAATGAAATGTAAAATACAGTCTTTTAACCATGTGTGGTTGTCGTGGAAGTCAAATTTAAGCCAAATTTTTGTATCCATGTCAGAACCCTTCAGTTAATGCGGCCTTACTGTATAATGGGGGTACTACCAGTAAACATGCTATTTTAAAATTATCCGCCCTGCTGTTTTCATGTTCTGTTGCTTAACCACTTATTATTGTAGGCGGATATACACAGTTAATTTTTAGAACCTAAAACAATCCTTTGGAAAAACAACTTATAATTAAAAAACTTTATAGCAATTTAGGGAAGTTATTTTAAATGTGACAACCAATCGAAGACAAAAAACTTAAGCTGCAAATGTAATAATATCTTTGTTCCATCAATTTAAATTTGCAAAATTATTTCTGTGATTTCAGATTTTTTAATTACATTTCATCAGTAATCAATGTAATCAATTTAAAGTAGTCAAAAGGTGCAAATGGATTCAGACATCCAAAAGTATATAATATTATAAATGAAAACACTTGAGACAGCAGTAAGACAGAACTAGTCTCTGGTAGACTCTTAATCATATTCATAAAATGTGTAAAATAACAATATAAGCCTTTGAAAACCTCTGCTGCCAGTGTGAAGGTAATTTGCTTCAAATTTCAAAGTGAAATGAGGGATTTCCTGTATAAACTGTAAAACATGGTCATATATTTTTCTCTTCAGGAAAACTTTCCTTCACTGGCTACAGTTCATTCAATATCGTTTCAGACAACAATATTCTGTCTGTCTGATTCTCTTTTGGGTTGTCTTTATCAACACAACAAATAAAAGTTATTCTGATCGGTCAAGTTTAACCTTGTACATAATTGTACATGCATCACAGTACAGAAACTGCAATCTGAATCTGTTTGGGTTATCGATTTCCTTAGTCAGAATTCATTTAAATCCAAGTGATGTCAAACTGTTTGTTTAATATATAACCCATACATAACCCAGCAAACAGGAAACATTCTCAAAACATTGGCTAATGTCTCTAAAAGATTTACCAAGTTACCAAAGCATTCAGTAGAGGCAAAACATTAAAAACATACAGTAATGTCTATAGAACGTTTTGTCATTGGCAATGTTCTAAAATGTTAGCATAAAAGCTAACTATAAAAAAAGGAACTCATTTGTTTAAATCATCTCCTCCTGGTGTCAAACGCTTTCCATTTTTCAGGCAGAATGTGAGAAATCACAGCCTGAATAAAAGCCTGTATGTATAAATAGAGACACGAATCAAACACTAAATCTACATCCGACATCAAGCCATCAAGATAGAAAGTGATAATAGTTTGTGTGTGACAAATGTTCTGCACATTATTGTCAGTTTCAGTGAGTTATAAAGCGTACACATAATAACTCAGAATCAGGTCAGATCTTCAATATGAGTATAGCTCACAAAAAGATTTGTCCTGAGTCTTAAAAGGAAATGAAAATAATACAAATGATTTCTGTTGTAAGGGTGTGAACAACAGCCCTAAGGTAGTTCATGTATAACATGCCTGATATTTTTATTGTATATAATAAGAAAAGGATTTAGATGTATTTTAGATGCTTTGACTGGAAAGTTAAGTTTTTTAACATTTTAATCACCTTTTTCTTCTTGCATCTGTCTGTGATTTAATGTTTTAGTGTAATAGAGTTACAAACCTAATGTATTACATAAAAACATAAAAGGCATGCTTTAATGATCCCATGTCCTCCCAAGTTTTATGTTCTTTTGGCCACAGTTAAGCAGTAAATTAAATACAAAACAACTGACTTTACTCTAGATGACATCTGTTTCCTCTTGGGACATTGAGATATGTGTGTAATAGTGATTAGTATTTGCCTCATGTAACATGTTCTTGTCATCGTTATGGCTGCAGATCCGCATAGCTGTCAGTCTGCTAACACATTGTCAAATGCAGTACTGGTGTCTGGTGCCACAAAAGCTGAAAAGTGTTATGATGCTTCCAAACTGTGAAAAGATGTGAAATCCACTAGAGAGACAACAGTTGAAGTTTGGCCAAGGACAAACAACACTCCAATACCGACGCTCCCTCCTCAACAGTCGAGCTGTGCTAAATTGGTTCTGTCACTTACAAAGCTATGCTATCACTTGGGGGAGACTGGCTTATCATGTGGGGCTAAAAAAACAAAGGTCTAACCTTGGGAAAATATAGAGCATGGAAAAGTATGATTGGATGTCATTTAGGAAAGAAAGAAAGTATGCTTAGCTGGTCATTATCACAAAATAAACCCTGACAGGATGATCAGGGTCTATGTGTGGATTCATTAACAAACAAAATATTATTATTAACAATTAAATATGTAATCATGAAATTAATGATTTAGTAGAAATTATCTCACATGTGGAGACCACAGAGAGGCAGGTTTCTTAGCTGAATGGTCAATTATACAATGTTATCAAGGGCAATCATCATTATTCAGAAATAACTGACCGCTGAATGCTGTGATTGACCAATCAGAACAAAGTAT
>JAZGTJ010001473.1:18154-54735 GCA_036877575.1 Botia almorhae | reverse complement strand
GGGTCTGTAGTTTACTAGTTCCCTGGGATCAAGTTGTGTTTTTTTAATAAGGGGTCTGATAACTGCCAGTTTGTAAGGCTTTGGGACATATCCTAACACCAATGAGGTATTAATAATAATATGTAAAGGGTCTATAATTTCAGGCAGCATCTTTCAGCAACCTGGTAGGAATAGGATCAAGCATACGTGTTGTTGATTTAGATGCTATGATTATTTTTGACAGTTCATCCCTATCTATATGAGAGAATGACTGGAGTTGCTCCTTGGGCAGGTTATGATGCACCATCTGATTTGTTTGTGTCGAAGACAGTTGCATGTTTATGATTTTGTCTCTTGCAGTCTCTATTTTGTTATTACAGAAATTTATAAAATCATCGCTATTATGGTATTGACAAATGTCTGTGGCAGATGACGCTTTATCTTTGGTTAATTTGGCCACTGTGTCAAAGAGATATCTAGAGTTGTGTTTATTTTCTTCTAAAAGATTTGAAAAATAGGCAGCTCTAGAGCTTTTGTAAGGCCTTTCTATAATTTGAAAAATTCTCCTTCCATGCTATCCGAAATACCTCCAGTTTTGTTTGCTTCCAGTTGCGTTCCATTTTCCGGGCTGTTCTTTTCAGAGCGGGGGTATGCTTGTTATACCAGGGCGGTGGACTGTTGTCCCTAAACTTTTTTAGCCGTAGAGAAGCAACTATGTCTAAGGTGTGAAAAATGAGTTAACATATTCTGTTGCGCTGTCAAGGTCTTCAGAGTCATCCATTATGTTAGGGAGTGAAGACAGTGCAGGTAGGTTTTTGATAAAAGAATCTTTAGTAGTAGAATTTATTGTTCTACTGTATTTATAGCGAGTAGGTGACTTTGCTGCCATAGGTAAATGTATTTTACAAGACACACATCAGACCAGCGTCAGTCGTCGACCGTTTGTGCCGGGTTCAGTAGCGTCCCCTGCTGCAAAAACTTGTTATGTGTATCGGTCTTGTCGACCCAAACAACGGCTGGCGGGCTGGATGGGCATGGTGGCAGGAACCGGCGAAGAGCAGGTGAGCGAAGCGAAAGTAGACAGCAATGGCAGATTTCAGAGCAGAGAGCAACTCCATGGACAGACAGGAAGCTGGTGACAATAATACTGGAAAACAACACACAACAACGTACACGGCCTGAAGCTTAGACAGGACAGGACAAGACACAAACTAAGCTAACTGACAACCTGGAGCCTGAACACTAGAATTGACTCTACTTTAATTCCACTGGACTCGACTAAGTTGACTAGAACAGACTAGACTAGGGAACAGGAAGTTCAAAGCTTGGTCAGGTAACTGGACACATCCAAGACAATCTGACAACGAGGGAAAAACACGAGGGAAATATAAAGGGGAGAGAATAAGAGCATGAACAGGTGAGAGTGATAACAGAGATGAGACAGGCTGGGACAAAACGAGAGGGCGGGACTGATGCGGACAACGGAGCACGTAGTGAGTTGTCAAACAACCACGTGCCCCGACACAAAACAAAACAATACAAACCCGGGCTAATCAGACCGACGTCCTGACAAGTTTAATAAACCAAGATTTACCTCACCTAAATTGTTTAATTTTTAAAACTTCCTTGGTTTCAAAATGTGAAGCATAGCCAGACATACTAGGTTATGTGCCATCTCAAACTTTGAAATATATTTTCAACACTTTATTTTTCAAATGATTCAAGTGGCCAGGACATGCATGAATGCTATGTTCTGTCAGCCACAATTTATGTAATATTTGTGAGCTTTCAACCACCACTGGTAGACAGTATAACTTTGATGCCGAAAACATTCCAAGGATAAATTTAGTGTTCCAGAGTTGTATAGATGTATATTTCTGAAATACAAAATTGAAATGACTAAAGGTACTCAACATTGTTTTTCAGAAATTACTTTTTAAAAGAAATGAAGTTCCAGTGAATAGTGTTACGTAAGCGTTCGAGAAACTTAGACACGGAGCAGGACGCAGTGATAAATGGCAAAAAGGAATTTAATTATAGCAAGAAACAAACAAACAAACCGTATGAATGAAAGTAATGATCAACAACAGGTGCACAGTAGCGACGATAATCTGAGTAATCCAAAAACATACAAAGAGCAAGATCTCAAGGGCATACACAAGAATCCACAATACAAACAAACACCGACAAGCTAGACATCTAAACAGGGAACTTAAATAGTGTGATTAATCAACGTAAACCAGGTGATGATGATTAACAAACAGAAAGTGCATGAAAACAGGAACAGAGAACTTCAAAATAAGAGTCCGTACACATAACAAATAGTAACCCACATTTGGTTTTTGACGATTGAAAAATTTTACAATTTTACTTATGGACTATAACATTTACTCATCGCTGTAAGTGATTTCACATCCATTTATTTTTCTAAACATTAGTAATGTTTACAAATATTTCCCTTTGTTTCCGGCTTGACCCTGTAATTGCTACTTGCAAGTGCTACTTTAAATGTGTAGAAAAAATAATTTTTTTGAACTCCTACAGGGTTTGTCCGATTTTCATGAAATGTGGTATGTAGCATTGAAATTTGTTATGGAATTTGTTTTGACCCCCTACCATTCTTGAAAACTGCATCCAGGAATTTTATGATGAGCATGCTAAAATGGATATGAGGCTGTATCTTAACTTGATATGTGTCATATCTGCTTTTCTTAATCTCGTCGTCAGATATGTTCACAAATATTTTCTTTGGTGCTGTTAATGGACTTAACCCTGCTGCTTGCAGCTTTATTTATTCTTTATGTTCTTCTGCTCTTGATGTATATGGAAGCCCATAGAATGGTACATAGGAGTGTTATGAAGTTTGGCACACAGATAGAGGACAATCTGAAATGTTACCCTGGCCACCTTGGTCTTTACCTTAAACCCTTTAGTGCCAACAACAGTTAAAATGTTTATTCATGTTTATGCTCATAGCTCCAACTTGCATGACATTTTTTTGTGATTTGTGAATTTACAGGTGTTTAGTACCACACTGCATGACATGTTTAACTTAACACATTTATCACTGTGCATTCACTATATGGGAGAGTGGAGTGAATTAAGACTGAGTTAAGTTTTTACTTAAGGTATCTTTAAAATAAAGGCATGACACCAGTGTGTTCTAAATTAATGTACGTACATTTTAGGATGTGGTGAGATTTCAAAGATAAAACAGAATAGGATAAAAAGCTGAAATTGGCTAGAAAGGAATTTTATTTATGCCCCTACATTGGGCTTTTTTAAAAAACAAAATGGTTAATATGATGGGTGGTCTTCTGGAGATTATTTTAAAAATCACACATCAAAATAAAATAAAATGCTTAGATTAACTAAATAGAAAGTTGATCTAGCCCATTTTGTGCTGCTTTAAATGAACTTTTACATTTAAAAAATACAGTTTACTGTATAGGCTCTTAACCTATTAAAAAAGTAAAAATAAAAAACAAATTAATAATTTAGATGTATCTGACTATTTTCTGTTTAAACTGATGGCAGACTACAATCTCAAATTTTGAGTGCAACTATTAAAAAAAACTGCAAGGGAGGTGCTTAAAAAGTTAAATATTTTTAAGGTGGCAAATAAGAATGTGGCAAATAAGGACCTGGCGAATCAGGAGCTGGATTTAGCCCATCATAATAAATTATTAAAATGTTCATATTGTTTCTTAGCTTTTTTTCTCTACACATTCATAATTGTTTGAATGTTTAATTGTAATAATTGTTTAATTGTAATAATAAAAAAATTTAAATAATTGTTTAATTTTTATTTTAATGGTTCAGTATAATGTTGGCTTGACAACTTTTTTAAGCTCATTTTTATTCTTCTGAGAACCTACTCAAACTCCTCCTACAGCTTTCATCTAAAGCTGCATCTATCAAATTTTCGACAGACCTTCAGGGTGATCCGACAAAATTTGCTAACAGATTGGACTTTTTTCAGACTGAATTTTTGTAGCAGACTTCCGAACAGAACAATTCCGCGTGGATTTACATTTAAGGAATGCTGAAATAAGCCAATGAGCCATATAAAAACTAAAGTCATGGTTAGTAAAGATTACGAGCATGCTAGCATCATACTAAAATGCACTAGTGCTTTGTCAAGCCAACATATACTATCTGGTTTAGTATTTTTCTGTAAAGTTCAACAATTTTAGCAATGTAACATTCTTATCCCTAAAACACAAACCATTATTTCAATTAATATCATTACATTCAATTAGTTAACTGGAAGAATCTTTGGCTGGGGGCAGCCATACACATTTTATCAGTATGTGCGTTCTTTGGGAATCAATCCCATGACGTTTGTGCTGCTAACACAATGCTAAGAAACTCATGTCAATGTGCTACAGGAATTTGTCAATGTCCTGAATGTCCCTGCAAACTGTGGAAAGGAATCTGGAATGAAAGGAATGATTCAATGATCTGCTCGTAACCACTGACCAGTGTTTCAGTACATATGTATATCTGCTCTTATGTGTTTGACCCAGTTGCTTCTTGCAGGTGTTTTTCATTCTCTTTTGATCTTCAGGCTCCAAACAGAGTTTGAACAAAACACAAAAGATTATGAAACTGATATAACTGAAGCCAGCAAAACATACATTTAATATTAATGTCAAGAATTTGTGTTAGAAATGTCATTAAAACATCTTTGACAAGTTGAACTGTTTATTTGGTTTACATCAAGTAAAGAAAAGTAAAAGCCAAAACATGAAATATAAGACAAAATAAAAGTTGTATGCTTAAGAAAAAAGTGTCAACAGATTACACATCATCTCCCTTTGAACTTCCTGTTCACAAACGAAAAACATACTTTAGTTTCCTGTCCATACCTGCACATACTGTATATATGAGAGCAACAGGAATCTTTACAGTCATTTTTCATACTTGCTTCATTGGCCCTCTTCTGTGCATGACTGCTTAGTGTAAACTGTGTTAATGACAGTTGAGATCCAGTCACACCTAAACACCTGCAGTTTTTTTCCCTACCCTTCATAGCAACTAGGAGCTGATGACCACAGAGCAAAATGACCATGACTTCTGATGCTCCCAGTATTGTCATCATGTCTAACTAGACACCTGTTTAACACAGATTCACTTTCAGATGAACAAATGAATGGACAGCAAAAACATCACATCACTGAGCAGATTTTAAGTAACAATGTAGCGTTAATAATAAACATGTTTATCAAATCTACGCTTGAAACCAGTCAAGCATGAATGTTAAAACATTTGGCAATGATTGTAAATATCTAAGAACCTCTGTCAGTGTAATGAAAATATGACTTTGGGCAATACTGATATGTAAAATAATGGCAATATTATGGTCACTATGAGGTAATCCGTAACTCTTATTTACAACTGGATACTGGTACTGTAAAAAAGGGTTGATATTTTTAATCAATGTTTGCTAATGCTGTGATAGAGATTGAAATAGAAATGGATGCCACTGTGTTGAAAACCTCAATGCCAGTATATCAGGTGTGTTTCTTATTCTGCACATTCCCTTATCATGCCAGCCCCAGGGCAGGCACAAAATCTATGAAAAGTGCAAACTAAAATAACCATTTCTACTTATCTAAAAGCAGATAAATAAGGGAAATGTTTGGCTGGGTTTTGTAGTGTTAGCACCGGAAAGCATTTCTGCAAATACTAAAGACTGTTAGCTGTAGACTGAAAGATTCCTAATAGATATGTAGTGTTAAAGTGTTTACAAAGAGTTTTCAGGCTTTGTTTTTGCAATATAAGCTCTATTTTGCTATTTGTAAGATTTGGTAGTAAGTGTTATATATAAATGTTTTTCTATCAGCTGATATACTCTGCTGATAGACAATGTTTTACTTGCTTGACTATAGTACGCAAAAGGCGCTGAGCACTTTGCATATTATACCTAGACGCAATATCAAAGAGGCTGTGAAAGGTCAGTTATATATTGCTAGTCATTTAAATCTTTAACGATACATATAAAAGGCATGATTAACATAAGAACAGTGAGTAACAGGATATTGAGCCACACACATGGCTTTGCCAAGGTCCCTCAAGGGTGAGTTACCGAAAAACATGCAAACTAAACAGAATAGCCTGTTTGAACGCACAATTAAAGGAATGTCATGAAAAAACTATTTGAAAAACGATTTGTGGTAGCCATAAATAACAGATGTTAAAGTTTGGATAAAGGCAGCTGGGTCAGAGTACCTAAGGTTTCTTGGTCAGGTAATTGGAGGGAATCCAGCCCTCCATCACTGGTTCATTGCTTACACTTTTACAAAACCACCAGCCACTGCTTTGTTTTTCCAGAACTTCAAAAACATCACCCTCTTTAAAGCCAGGCGTCTGCTCATCTCCTTCAAAGTCTGCCACAGCTAAGAAGAGCTCCTCTTTGGCAGGTTCCTTCAAAAGTGGTGGAAGTTTATCTTTTGGGGGTCCTGGTTTTTCAGTTTTTATTAGGGGCTTCGGTGGCACCGGCACTTTGGACTTGGGTTCGTCCCTATCCTTTTCCTTGAAGGCTGGCAGAGCGAAGTTTTTCATTTTGGGTGGTGGGGGTCTGCTTTGAGGAGGTGGAGCTGACTTGGCCTCCTGAAGGTCTTTTGGACCTTTAGTGTCTGAAGGATTGGCTGGTTCAGAACTCTTCTTGGGTGGTGGAGGTCTTCTAGGGGCCACAGAAGGTCTTTGTGGAGGCTCTTTCGTAGGTAAATTAGACATTTCTGATGGGTCATGGCCATTTTGTTGTTTAGATGGGCATTTTGGCTCTTCATTTGTTCCTCCATTATTCAGGGGGTTAATGGATGTGCTGGACGAAGTGTCATTCTGTTGGCTAGGATCATTTGGGTTGACACCAAGCTCTGGAGGCTTAGATGGGCGAAGCTTACTTCTCAGGTTTGTGATATCCAGCTCACTCTTAGCTACAGGCTCTGGTTTGGCTGCAGGGGCAGGCTTTGGTCTGATGACTGGTTTGGGCTTTGGAAACAGGGCTGGATTGACTGAATCAGGCTTCTCTTCATGTGAATCTGGCTTGGGTTTGGGGGGCTGCTTTGCCACATGCTTTAGATTGAACTTTTTCACCTCCTTGGCTGAAACTTTGTGGCCACACTCCAATCCCATCTCATTGCGCAGATGCAGTTGCTTGTTCTTCTCTTCCTTTTTTAGCTCTGGGGGTTTGTCGGGTTTGAGAGGAGCTGCTTTTGGCGTTACCAATGAGATGATGACCCCTGGAGCCGGTGGTTTGGGTGGGAGAGGTTTGGAAAGGTCTGCTCTGGATTTGTCCTCTAGTTCCAGGCTCTTGTTGATTGATTCTCTCCTGGGTGGTAAAGCTGGCTTTTCCTCAGCTGTGGGTGAGGATGTAGGCAGGGGTAAGGGTCCAGAAAAGGGGGAGCTGCTTTTGACAGCATTAAACTTCCATTCTTTCATCTTGGAACGGGTGGAAAAATCTGAGTTGGATGAAGGCTCATCTGGCAGAGGCTTGGACCAACTATCTTCCGAGTTGGTGTTATTGCTTGAGGTGTCATCCAGCTTCATTTGAGCCATCTCACCAGGAACAGGGGCCAAAAAGTTAGGCCTAGAGGCATTACTAGTCTTCTTGTATTTATCTATAAACGTTACTGGAGCCCAGCCTTCTTTATCATCTATCTGAATGTACCACCAACCGCTAGAGTTCTTTTCAATCACCTGGACATATTAGAGGAAAACACTGACATATGTGTAGAATAGCTGGATGTATTAATTTAAAAAATAGCAAAATTATGTTTTTTTTTAATATTTTTTTATAATTTATGGTTGCCATTTTATTCACCTCAACTTTCACTCCTGCTTGGAAGCTAATGCCATCAGGGATGGTTGTCTGAAAGTCAGCGATGGTGTAATACTCCTCCTCTACTTGTGGAGGTACTGGAGGTTTAGGCAAGTTCACTCCACGCGGCTGTGCAGAGAATTAAAAGACCAAGTTGCAAGATCAGCATATAATACAGGGTAACACTGCCTTCAAGCACTATCAGTATCATCATAATTTAATGATGCACAAATTGCGCACAAGCACCTCAAGTTCTAATTGTGACTAAGGAAAGTCTGAGATAATTTTGATACCAGGGTTGGGAGGAGCCTTAACTTCCAACATGAAGAAGCAGAGTCCACATTCCTATTAAGTGGTAGTTTCTTTATTTCCAAATTCAGTATAAACTAGGATAACATTGAAAGGATGTAAAGCCATGTAAAATTTTGATAATCTAGTAGAACACTGAAGACAGATGCAGAAATACTTGTGTATTATAAAACAAGAAAAAATCCTACTATTGTAAGATCTCGACGTGGTGGAGGTCTTTGCCGTGCCCCGTTTTCTGTTAAAAAGATAAGAGTTTAAAGGAGCTCACCTAGACCTATTATGTTTATTTTTTTCTTTCCTCTACTAAAATCAAACAAACTAAACTTTCATAGCTGAACTTACTGCGCTTGCCATCTGAAAATGCTGAAAATTTGTCCCTCTGATTTTCTTTGTTGTCCTTGCTGGTATTCTGCTGTCTGCAAGCCACATCAAGGTCATTAGTGCTGACGTGAACAGGGGCACCAGCTGCCATCTTCTGACTGAGAATGTCAGCTTTCTTCAGATAGGATGCCGGGGCCCAGCCCTCTTTTCCCTGGTACCTTCAGGTAGCACAGCACTCAGTCAAAAACAATTTTTAACTATTCAGCTAACAATTTTAGGTTGTAAGAACAAGTTTCCATTAAGTAACAAAAATGTTAAAAATTTTATTTTGAATGTTCTAATTGATTAAACTGATTAAACATTTTCCCAAAGCTGCAATCCATAACTTTTGATTAAAAATAAACAAAAGACAGTTGTTGGGCGAGTACATGACAGATCAGTGTTTAAAAAAATCCTTACACCAATTCACAGTAATAAGTTTATAACAATTCATAATTTAAGCTTCCTTGTCAGATTTCTTGGGAAAAGTCAGTTTGGAAAAGTACATAAAGAAACAAAGCAAATTTGTTTATTCATAGACTTTGAGAGAACTTGTAGAGAATGTTAGCCAACATTCTAAGATTGTTCCCTGTTAGCTGGGTATATATTTTATTTTTTCTGAGGATATTTGAATTTGTTTTTACCTGATTTTCCACCAGCCTTCCAAGTTTTTCTGAATGACCTCAACAGTCATGCCTTTCTCTAGATCAATTTCATCCTGATCCCGTGCAGAGTATGGATAGATGGCAGTGTACTTCTCCTCTGTGGATGTAAAGAGAATACTTCTACTATTAACATATGTTCTGAAATAAAATCCAAACACTGCAGCTAATGTATCACTTATTCCTTACATTTGTTTCCAAATTGGTATAATGCATACAGATCAAAGTTAACTATGCTTACAGCAATAATTTTAGTGCTTGGCAGAAACATGCAGTATGTAAATTTGTAGTAGTAGTGAAAATGACACATCTTTGTATTTTACAGTAAAAACAGCTGCTCTGTTTCTGTTTGGATCTTTGTGGTCAGCAGATGAAGGTTCGGGGTTGATCAGAGGTGATGGTAAATGAATATTGTCTCATGCTCACAAACACATGACATGCACTAGCATGTTGAAATGCTTCTTTCTATTTGCAGCAAAGGATGAATCTACCCCTGGCGCAAATAGTTCAACATACAGAGTCCTCCGCAGCTCTTCTGATGTTTAGATGCAATACTGTGATCTCATTCACTGAATGTAAGTGTGTGAATATATGGGTCAGAAAACTTTGTTTTATGCGGAGTGCCCTGTGTCCTACTACTGATATAATAACAGATAAACTGAATTCTTAAGTTACACTGTTAGAAACTTCAGTAAATTATAAAGTATTAAACTGTAATATGTACTGTATATGCGTTACACAGTATGTTAATGTTTTTTTAAAGTTGCATTGTAGAAAGTATCTTCTTGGCACTAGTCCAAGTCCAAATACAGTTAAAAAAAAACTTTACCAATGACAGAAAGGCTTGTTTATCTTTTAGAAGAAGAAGAGAAAACATGTTCATAAGAACCTCACAGCTGAAACATGTGCTTAATGTTTCTGAATTGCTGTATGTATTTATCTTTACATATTTTATGTGAGTGTAATTTTGGGGTTTAATTTGTCCTTTAATAAAAAAAACCTTCTTCGAAATGCACAATTACCTCACATTTCATGGCGCAGGTTGGTGGTACAGAACCTGGTGGAAACTCTTAACATTTAGAATAATCTATTTTTGTTTCCTTTTTTGTAGAAAGTATGTTATTAAGTCAGAATCAACATCATGTCCTTCTCCTGGCTCTGGTTACATTGGGTGCTATGTAATTACCTGCCTTTATCGCAATTTACAGATTGTGTTTATTTCTGTGTGCAAAAACTGTGGCTTCTCTCTGGTGCTACTGTACGCTTTTATCAATCACACAAAAGGGCACGGAAACCTGGCCAACTTAAGGTTTTGTATGATCGTGCTCAAAAACATTCCCAGATGCACTTTGGTCAAACATAATACAAACAGAGACAACACAATCACCAGCTATAGCGTTGAAGGCTACACATTAGTGTAACCAAAATTCTAAATAATTTGAATCCAGATAATGAAATTATTTTCACTATTTAGTCATTATGTCTAAAGAAAAGAGAAAGAAAAGGGATCTTGTTTCACCCTAAAGGGGTTTATTTTTAATACCAACCCGCTGGATGTACATTTTCTCGCTAATTACACAGCTACTTGTAAAACAATATTGGACACAGAATTTATTTGAAATATTTTATTAGCTCATGTGTAACAAATTTAAAACTGGCATGAGAAAAGCAACAGCTTAGGGCTCAAATAGAGGGGGAATGGGTGGGATGGCAAAAAATGACAAAAAACATCCCCTCTGTAAAACCACCATCTCCCTTACCATCCCCTTTAGATGATCAATGTTGTGTATTATGTAAAGCTTATAAAGCAAATTTAATATTAAAATTCTAAACTTAATAATTAAAGTTAAATAAAACAATAATTTACAAACTATAAATAATAGCGATTGGCTGCTCTATTGCATTTCATTAAAAATGATCATCCTGTTCTTTTTATTTTTAATATCGCAGCATGTCCTATCCAGACACAACACTGCAACTAAAGGTATATTTTTCATGTGAATCATGTTTTGTCATAACCTGCTGCAACGATAATAAGCAACAGCAGATTCTATTTTAGAAATGTTTTCTATTTCTACAACATTACGGCTGATAGGTAAAGCCGCACACAAAATCTTAGGCATCAAAATTTTTACCCTTCATTGACAAGTACACACACCCCGCGCATTTGTGAGGAGGCTGTGCTGTTTCTCGGGACGGTATTCTAATGAAAGCGACAACTAACAATTGTCAGTCACTATATTATAATTCACAAAGCTTTGTAGGCTCCTTTGATGAAATAATAATAAACTAAAAGCTCAGTTAGTTTTTATTGTTTTCTTTAATGTGCCTACTAAACCAATTTAAAACTTTATTACAATTTAACGGTAATTAAATATTATACTTTCAGCTCTTTTTAACATATTTATAACTATTCCCATGAATTCCACAGATTTACAAAATTTCAGCGCATAAATAGCAAAAAAGGTCTGTCTAACCCTACTAATAAGTCATGTACTGATTGATTTGTATCATATTAAAATGGTTTATTTAGAGCTGGTATATAATTGTTGTTAAAAGACATCATGAAAGCAACAATGTACAATTTACCTCTGATGTGAAAATAATTTTAAGTAACCGAATATCCAAATGGTTAACTGTTCAAGCAAGTTTATTCCATGACAAATATTGTATGAGTTACATATGTATTTTGAATAATTTTATTTTAGTTATTTAATTGCAATAATTTGATTATGCAAGTGGGAGACAACAGTGCACTTTAAGAGAGAGAAACTGCCCACACACTGAATGATTTTCTCACATCACTTCTAGTGTGGACAGACAAACTGCTTGTTCCTGGAACATTGTCGCATCACGTTTAGTTACAACATGGTGTAAGAGCTTTGGGGTGCTTAAAAGGGTGGAACCTTAAAATGGTCATTTGAAATTCATTTTTGAAGCGATAAGTTCTGTGAAGCTGTGGTCACAGTAAATTTAGGACAATTTAAAACAGTGGATTGTAACCACTGACTTGGTACGAATAAAAAGTCTATGGAAGTCAGTGGCTACTAGCAACTGTTTGGTTACATACATTCTTCAAAATATCTTGTGTGTTTATTTTCCAACAGAAAAACAACTCACAGGCTTGAAGCAATGTGATGCTGAGTGAATGATAAAAGGATTTTCATTTTTGGGTGAAATATGTTAAGCTATTTTGATTGTTCCAGATTAACAAATAAAATTGGAAGCTGGTGATCTTAACCCTCATGTTGCCTCCTTCATTAAGGAGTTTCCGAATTTCAACTTGCAAAACTAATGATCTACTAAAGGAAAATACACTACACTCAGGAGTGTTTGTGAATTTGAGTTTATGAAGTTTTTAATATTGCAATCTTAAGCACATCTTTTGTGTAAATGTTACTGTAGATTTAATAAAACATAGTTTGTGAAAAAGATTTCAATTTTCTGGATGGTAATTCCCTTAAAATTTCAGAAAGATGCAAAAGTATCACAAAAGTGGTCCATGTTTTTGTGTGCCAATACTTTTGATGCTTTGATTTTCTTTTTGTGATTACTACTTTTATGATGTTTTTGTGTTCTTTTTGAAGATTTATTGTCAGGAAAGAATGATGTGCTCAGGATAAACAAGATTTTTTTCTAAATATAATAGCATAAATATATGTGTAATGGTATTGTATTTTAGTGTTCCTGTTGCTCAACAGGTAAAGCAATGTTACAATGAAACAATGTTAGCACAAAGGTAACATGGGTTCAATCCCCCAGGGAATACACCTACTGATAAAATAAATGGCTTAAATGCACTAGATTAAAATGTCTGCAAAATGTGTAAATGTAAGTTGTATGTCAGAATGTCTTGTTCATAAGTATTAAAAAGGAACCAATCAGTCCAAAGATGTTATTGCGGTATCAAGCCCATCAACAGCACTAAAGGACTGTCCTCTATCTGTGTGCCAAATTTCATAATTCTTCACCATTCCGTTCAACAGGCTGCGATAGACTTCCATAGTGGAAGAAAACAAACACTAATGGATCACTACTGGCCCTTCAGGCTTGACTTAAGTTTAGTAGTAACCTTTACAATCTTGAAATTTCTAGGCGCAAATGGCTTACAGCTGTTCTCCACTGAATTAATAAGAAGAGACAGTGACCAACAACCTACTGTTTCTTCATAACACTTTATCCTACTTCACATTTTTGGAAAGAAATTATTTTAAATGCTGTAGAGCCATCAGAGATCTAATGAAGCTACTAGCATAAGAAGAATCACAAACAACAAATTAAAATCCAACTTAAAGGGCTTCAAGCAAAACAATTCTGTCCTGAAGTTCAAAGATGAGCTGATGGCCCAAAGCAGAAAGAACATGTTCTATACATTCAATGATAGTATGTTCTATGCATTCAATTATAGATAAAAGTGATGGTGACAAAGATGAAAGATAGAAACAAAATATCAATGGCACAATAAACAACTATTTGTAGTTACTTGGGTATAACATAATCATTCATCATACACACGCAATGCAGTGTTGCTGTGGTAAAACTTTGTGATATATCTTAATCTTACGTGCAAAATAAGCCCACGTACAAATTATTCATATTTCACTAGCAGGTCATAAGTTAAAACTTCATGTTTGTAGGGGAGTTTGGGGAGTCAAGTAGGGGAGTCAATTTTAATATACTACAAATACTGTCTTTTTGTCATGATCATTTGCTATTAGCAAAAACATCAATGTGGCTCCAGCATGTAGGAATTTAGGTATGTAAATTATGAGAACAAAAGCATAGCGTGTGGGGTAGATTGCTGTTTACACACACCGATGATCACTATAGAAAAAGATTGCCATCAGTATTGATGTCTGTTGTCATTTCACAACAATTTTTAATACTTTGTATCAAAACACTTTGTATCCACTTTGCAAATAATTCTTTGAGGTTCCAATTTTCCATTTTGTAAATTGTTCAGATGTGTTGTAGATATAAGTTAAATCAACCTTATATTTAAAAACTGATTACAATTTTAGTATCACTAATTAGTTTTATTAATCTACATCTTACAATGAACTTTCGTCTCTTCGTTCATGATTCAACAGTGGTTTCCAGGGTGTTGTTCTGATTGGATTTAGGGCGTTACTACTAAGGGGTTCCTTACAGCGCCCACCTTCAAGTCTGATATTTTGGTCTATAGAAATGGAAACTAGACTTCCTTGGTGAACCTACAGGCATTATATACATGCCTGTTATATACATGCCTACTTTTAGCTTAGTTAGTTTCTATATTTTGTTCCCTGCTTAGTCACAGCAATGTAATGTTACGGCTGCAATTAGTAACATTATGCCTTGCCATTTCTGTTGGCACGATTTCTCAGTGCCCTCATATTATCAGATATAATTAAAACCATCAGTTTTTCATCAATAAATAACTAGAAATCATTATAATCAACTCTGTTTGTATCCAAGACAGTTACAAATTGCAGCTTTAACGTGCCATAAGATAACTGGCCCTCCCGGTTGAGCCTGGTTTCTCCCAAGGGTTTTTTCTCCATCTATACATCACTGGAGTTTTGGTTCCTTGCCATTGTCGCCCTGTTGGCTTGCTTGCTAGGAGACTGCTGATGTCTAACTTAGCCTAGGGTTTTGTAAATTGTAAACTTTTAACATTTTTATTGTATATATTTTATGTATGTATGTATTCTACTTTGCATGCTGTGTGTAGTTCATGGTACTATTGCAAATCCCTTATACCCCTGTCCCATAAGATGCTATCTTTTATATGCCATCTCTATGTAAGCTAGAACGCATATCTTGCTTAATGATTTTGTGGTTTTATCACTTCAGTTAACCCTTTATTCATAAACATACTATAAGCCTAGTATACCTACTTAGTCTTATACATCTCACACATATTATTTGCAATGATACCATTAACATGTCTGACATTTGTTCTGTTTCATTATTATTGTTCTTTTTTTATATGTAAAGCTGCTTTGAAGCAATGTGACATTGTAAAAAGCCCTATATAAATAAAATTTAATTGAATTGTGTGTCTCTCTCTTTTCTGCTTGTTCCTGGTATGCTTGATTTGTTTAAATTATGTGATTGTGTTCGTTTGACATTGATGTGTACAAAGGTTTTAAGACAAAATATGCATTATTCAATCTTTTCTAATTAAATCAAACAAGCATTATTTCTTATCTTCAATTTCTTATTTCTTCTAATCACTACACTACAAGTTCTTGATTTCATGTGCATTTTGTAAATGTTGTTCTTTATGTAAACATGAAATAAGGAAAGACATTAGTTAAATAAAGATGACACAGTAAGGATGCACCGTTTCAAGCATTCAGTTAAACAACAAAAGACCCCCAAGTTACAATTCACTGATTCAATGACTGATTTAATTAACTGATTAAATTCAAAGACATGCATACTGCACCGCATGCAACAAGCGGGGGTGGGGAGACCATTGTCACAAGACAGGAGTGATAAAGTGGTGTTTTCTCCACCTTGGCCTGTGCAGAACAGATCCCCTAAAGTACGCCTGCGACCGATGTGTCTCGGCAGGGACCAGAATCTCCGGCACACTCCAGCATAGAGCAAGCATACAGATGTCAGAACCTTCATCTTATGTCTCTTTTACTGGACATGCTGGGCTACCAAATATCTGATGTTTACCATGTAGTTCAGAACTGAAATTACATCAGTTTTTATCACATACAACTCATAACTAAAGTCTAAGAGTGCTAAATACTGCTGTCTTCCCCACATCAAAATAAACACTTGTTGATATTATATGGGTTACGGCATTTAAATTGAAAGGTGAAATGTGTCATTTCTTTGCCACTAGCAGCACTAAAAATAATAAAATATCAACAGCACAATGCAAGAGTGTTGTGGACGGTTGCCAGGGCATTACTATGCAGGTGATAAGTTGTTCCTTTTCTGTCACTAACTCGCGATTGTGTCAATGTAGTGACACTAGGGGTTCGCAAGTGATTTGATTGATACAATGGATAATTGTCTGCCAGGCATGACAATCACATGTCCCCACATGACATTTGTTGCCCAGCACTCTCATTCAGGCCAGTTGAGTTTTTGAGATCTTTCAGATCTTGAGACAGGGACGGGTTAGCATTTGCAGCATCGGAGGGCAAGCTAACCCCATCTGATGTAGAGATGTGGCACCCTCGGGTGCTTTGACAATCTCCAAGGCAGACACAGAGATGATGGCTGTGCTTTCCGAGCTGGATGATTGGTTCCTGGGTCCTTTTCTTCCAAGAAGTGCAAAATGAACTCATGAAATCATGGAAGGCACCTTTCACTGCCCATACATGGTTTGTGGGCTCATCCTCACCACTCTCAATAGCAGGGCAGCGAAGGGGTAATTGGGGGTGCCCCCAGTCCAGCGTGCCATTGTAGCATTTATGCCCCCAGGGTGCTGTCTCCTAGAGAAACCATCCAAGAGACTCCTGTCCAAAGCCTGTAGGTTTTCTTCTTCGCTTATAGTGAAGGTCTACAGGGCTGCAGGACAGGCTGCCTCAGCCCTTTGTTGAAGACTTTGCCCTCCAGTTTTTAACAATGAAGAAGTAGATGGAGGCTATTAAACACATCCTGCCTCGGCATGGGCGTACCCCAGGATACAAAGTCAGCTCCTTCAAAGGCTGGACCTTGCGACTCCTCAGACGTCTAGTTGCAGAAAACCAGCACCGCCTGCCCACCAGTCAACCGCCAATAACTTTTAAGGCTTCGAAGCAATCCTGAAATGGGTAGCCCAAAGTAAACCAACACACTCTTGCAAATGGTACTGATCGTTCCGTTCCAGTCTTTAGCATGGTGTCTGAGGGAGTGGTTCACCCTTTCCAACTCATTGCGCTGGTTTATAAGAATGCTTGGCTATGCAATTCAGTTCTCCAGACACCTGCCCCTGTTTTCCGGCATCCTCTTCTCCTCAGTAAAAGAAAGTGCAAAAGTACTGTGTAAGGAGTTCAAGGTTCTCCTGCCAAAGAACATGTTTGAGATGGAGATGGACTATGGCCAATACTAGACCGGCAAATCCTGAATAAGACATTTCTGACTCGCCCCCTTGCGGCTTGTCCTTGTCCCACATCTTTACCAAAGTCGCAGAGGCTGCTCTATCCCCTTTGAGTGAGAAGGGCATACGCATTCTCAACTACCTTGATGACTGGCTCAAATCTTGAGAACAGTTGTGGGCACACAGGGACGTGGTTCTCAACCACTTGGATCAATTGGGGCTTCAGGTAAACTGGGAAAAGAGCAAACTCTCCCCAGTACAGAGCATCTCTTTTCACAAGATGGAGTTGGACTCAGTATGACAACAGGCCTCACAGAGGAGTGCATCCAATCATTTTTAAATTGCCTTGGTTTTTCAGAGGCAAGACAGCAGTCCCACTGAAATATTTTCATAGGGCATATGTCATATGTCATCCTCGATGGCAGTGGGGTCTCTTGGGTTGATGCATATGAGATCACTTCAGCATTGGTTACAGAAGTCCCAAGGAGTCCCAAGATGGTCATAGTGCTGTGGCACATATCGGGTGGCTATCACTTTGTTATGTCATCGCTCCTTCAGTCCATGGCTGGAGCGAGGTTTCCTGCAAGACGCACTGTGGTTATGACAGATGTGTCCAGCACAGTTTGGGGCGCTGTTTGCAATGGGCAGGCAGCGCCTGGCATGTGTAGTACAGCATGTGTTGATCCGGACAGATAAATCAGCATGGCCATCACTTCCTCCTATAGAATCAGCTGAGGCTGAAGTCTCAGGGTGCAAGTCCCTCACATCTTGGGCAACTTCAACTGTGACCACTTGTGAGAGGTGACGCTCCGCAGAGAGTGGTGGCTCCACTTCCAAGTGGTGCAGCTTATATGGGAACAGTTAAGAGTGGCACAGGCAAAAATCTTTGCCTCTCGGGAATCTATCCATTGTCCACTTTAGTATGTGTTCTCTGAGACACAGCTGGCCCAGGGGTCTGCACAAGTATGCTTTCCTCCAGTGAGCCTGATTGTACAGATTCTGTGCAAAGTCAGGGAGAAGGAGGAGGCCCCTTTTTGGCCCAATCAGACTTTGTTTTCTGAGATGATGCTGTCTTCAACAGCTCCTCCCTGGCGCATTTACCTAGGGAAGGACCTTCTTTATCAGGGACAGGGCACAATCTGGCACTCCAGGCCAGACCTCTGGAACCACCATATCTGTTCTCTGGACAGGATAGGAAGACCTAGGTAAGTTACAACTAACGGTGGTAAACACTATCACTCAGGCTAGAGGCCCTCTACTAGGCAGCTCTAAGCCCTAAAATGGCATCTTTTTGTAGACTGGTGTCTCCCTCCATCTTGAAATTGTACATGGCTGTTATCACAGCATATCGTTAGAATGGATGGGAAATCCTTAGAAAGACACAATCTTTTGGAGTACCTACACACGCAACTACAGGGATAACCTCATCTTGCATGCTTGTGAAAGGCCTTTGTGAAAGGAAAAAATAGGTAAGCTCAGCTCCAAACTCACACCACTGGCTGAGCCAGGAGTTGACATGATGTGCTATTCAAATAAACAAATACAACGTAGATTTAAAGTATTCACATCCTTCAGGAAGACAATCTACCAATGGATTATATTTAGCTGAATATGCACATCATCACAAAAAAATCAAACACTTCACCTTTAAGGAAAAGTATATAAATTAACAGAGAGCAGTTCTGGTGTCTGAAGTTTAAATAGTGTAGTTTTAAATGAAGTTTAAATAGTTTATTTTTTGGCTGCAACACATTTGATGCAACTGTAATGAGAAAAACAGGAGCGTTTACCTTCCTCGGCTGGCAGTGAGAAATCATCAGGGTCATCCTGAGCCTCCAGACATGTGGCTGGTACCCAACCCTGAGCATCTTCTGAGCTAACAAACCACCAACCTGGAGAGGAAAACCAACCTTTAGAAGTCTTCATAACTGAAATAACCCTTCACCAGAAAACATGTTAAAGAGACAGTTCACCCAAAAATGAAAAATATATATTTAATATATATTTAAAAATATATATATAAAAAAAAGATATTTTGAGGAAAGTGTCAGTGGTTTACAATGGAAGCCAATGGGTGCCACTGTTGTTTTGTTACGACCAAACAATACAAATTATCATCTTTTGTGTTATTTTGAGAAGCACAAAAGACAAACAGGTTTGGAATGACATGAAAGTAAGTAGATGGTGGGAAAAAATTATTTTTGGGTGAACTGTCCCCTTAACACTAGAGGTTTTAATCAGTCAGTGTATGATTTCAGGCAGTAGTGAATGTTTAACAGTAAGATGAAAGGACCCACCAGACTCATTTTTCTCAATGACTTCCACCACCTGCCCCACATACAGGCTAATCTCAGAGCTCTCCTGCTTCTCGTAGTCTGTGACAGCCACATACTGATCCAACAGAAGCGGGTCGACAGAGGATGAGTCTCCTGCTTGAAAGATAGCAGACATTAGTGGACACCAAATCAATGAAATTGCCACAGTGAATAAGAATGCAGTGAAATAATGGGCTTTCTCGACTAAAACTCATTAATCATTCTAAAGCACATTTATTAGAACCATAAACAAAGCACTTTAAGGTATAAATAACACCAGGGCAGCGCATGAAGATTAGTTTGGTGACAATGCTTGTGATGCAGCTATATTCATTTGCTCATGTCTGTGAATGATTTCAAGAGTCTCTTTGCATTTCCTTTCAACCGTTTCAAGTGACTGGGTGGCTCAAATGTGACAGAAACAAATCTGTGGCCATTTCTTGCCACATGTGTGTTACCCATATATAAAAATACGTATGACGTGCAGTGATAGTTCACCCAAAAAATAAACATTCTGCAATTATTTTGTCATCCTTGTCCTTTCGGTAAGTTAAGCATGTTTCTTACTTTGAATGATATTACTCTAATATTGATTTAAACAATGCCAATGAAATCATTCACAAATAAAGCAATTATATCAACAATACTAACATAAACAAAAACTAAAACATTCAGAACTCTGAAAGACAGAATACAGAAACTGATTATATAGTTCCTCAAACAACATGAACACTTTAATCACAAGGTTGAAGAGAGCACAAATAATTCATAACAGAAACAAAATATCCTCAGATGCTCTTAAACATCAAATTCTTAAAGAAAAAGTTCATCCAAATATAATAATTTTGTCATTATTTTGAACTCCTGATGTCGTTCTTTGATTTTCATAACCAAAACAGATTTTTTAAAAAGTGGTGAGTTGATGGTGACCACCTTCTCAAGCTTCAAAAGAATGCAAATGTGTTATAAATTGTGAAAATCTTTGTTTTGATTCCAAAGATCAAAGTAACACCCTGGGAGTTTGAATTACACAAAGGTGAGTAAATAATGATAACCAGGCGAACTATTCCTTTAAACTACAACAGCTACAGAGAACTACAGAAAACTATTTTTTGAATAGAATATGGAAATGGAAATTGTTAGATTCTCATAAATGCTGAACTCATTTTGGACTCATATTTAGACTTTAATCGTCTACGCTGTTACACTGATTCACTGTTAATTTTCTTTGTGCCATTTGGTTGAGGTTTACCACATTATTTTAATATAGGCACAGCTCTCTTTTCCTTGCCGAAAAATATTCACTGCTGTTTTATTGCCAAAGCACCATTAAAACAAGTTAATATTACAATTACTACCAATATCATTAAACATTAGTTTAAAGTGATTGTGACAAAAGATCAGTTCAATGGTCCAGCGATCCTCCACCACAAGGCCATGCACACTACACAGGAAGTGAGCACCAAGCTTGTGTCCTCGCCCACCTAGAGAACCCCCTCATGTGAAGGGCTGCACTGTCGAGGGCTCAAACACACACAGCATGGCTAAGCAAGTATCTGTTACTACCTCTCTTTATGAAAGAAGTCGCCCGCTTCACAATCCCTGATGAATGAGAGCAGGAAGGTTTAGATGACATCCACAGTAAACACAAGAAAGAGTGCAAGCTGTATGTACGGCTCCTGGATGATGTACCGCAAATGAAAACTTTACTGAGGAATTCAAGTGTTTGGTCACCAGAGGGAGCTCTAAGAAAACGCTGAAATAAAATGCCCTCTTACTACTAACTTACCCATGACACAGATAACTGTTTCCTTACCTGACTTCTTCTTTCCACTGGGTTCCCTGCAAACATAAAAATATATTAGTTAGATATTCATGGTACTAATTAAAGTCATGTTAAGTAATGCCAGCGGCTGTTCAAACAATGTCACATTTATCTCTAACAGACAAAATCCAGATATGCCCTATAAAAATATAATGTGGAATGTGTATTATAGTGCAGGTCTATCAGGTTTGAAGTTGAATATATCATGTATGTGTTTCTGTACTGCTGAAAACTGACATACCTAAAGCTTTAGCAGTAACACTGACAATAAGGTTCTATTTGTTAACACTAGTTAATTACATTTGTTAACATGAACTAACAATAAATAAAACTTCCGCTGCATTTACTAGTCTTGGTGTTAATTTGAGCATTTACAAATACATATTTAAAATCAAACGTTGTATCTATTAACATTAGTTGTACAATGAATTGTCAATGTACAATGAATTAACATGAACAAACAATGAACAATTGTTTTTTATTAACATTAACAAATTTAACAAATGTAATAATATATTGATTCCTTTCAAGGGAACACTGCATCATGGCATTTATGTTATAAGGAACACACTTCAGGGGCCCCTAAAACCCGCCTAATTTATAGGCAGGTGCAGGTCATGTGATGTAGCGTTGCACTCCACTTATCCTTTTAAAGACGCTTGCAATAAACATCAGCAGCATTTTTAGGAAGCCCACTTGTTTGACTGTGTGCCAGGTTCAGACAAATTGCAAGGAGAAAAGAATATATTAAAAGTAGGAAAACAAATACTACAAATGAAGAAAAGCAAATATTACAATTTATATACAACATAAAGAGAAAACATGGTCACAAAAGAGTTCGAACGTTCTGCTCCCAGCTGGACCTTTTGTTCCCTGCTGACTGTCTTCAATTCATATGAGAGCCACAAAGCTGAACCCCATGGTTTGGGTCCAGCATCTGCCACAGCAGCACGTGTCCTTCCCCCCTCTGAGCCTCCAGAATGTGCAACTGCTTATCCTGACACTTTAGGTGCTTCAGAGGGCAGAAGCACTGTGTGGTTTTTCTGCCCCCTCTTCTCTTATTTCTGCCCACATTTTAAAAGTATCCTGCAAACTGTGATAACAGAAGAGCAGTGGTAGGTGTTGGCCTAAGAACTTTAAAGGAGGTGAAAGGAGCCATAGAGCACGATTCCTCTCACATAACAGATTCAGGATTTTACAGTCTGTACTTCATAATACCCAAGAAGTACAGGGGGGTGCGTCTAATTTTAGATCTGTGTCATTTGAATTGGCCTCTAAGGAAATACAGATAAAAAATGTTGATGCACAAACAGATTGTTTTCAATTCAGTCCGAGGACTGGTTTGTCACGATAGATCTACTTTCAGGACTTCTGTCCTCCACCACATGAGTCGTATGAGTCGTATGAGACGTATAGTTTGGACTCAATTCCAGGAACTCAGGTCCCCCTGGGTTGACAATGTTTTTTTCTGCTCCTGATGTTCTCCATGCCAGTGTTTCACAGTATCTGATCAGGCCTTCTTAGTGTGGACAGTAACATTCCCCATAGCGTCAATGCCATGACGAGGTGTTAAGTTCCCTTGAAAGTGAAAATCTCAGGTAACATATGTAATTAGGTTCCCTGAGACAGGGAACAAGCTGCTATGACTTGTTGCCAAACTCAGTCATGTCTGCATGGCCTTCCTTCAGATTACAGAATCTGTGTCAGGGTCTGGCTTCCTGTTCTGAGTATCTTTAGATTATCTTGCCAGGATCCTGACATCCCCGGTGTTGTGTGTCAGAGCATGTTGTTTAGATCCCGACTCATCCTAGTCGTGGTCTTTGTTTCTGGGAGTCAGGATCTAAAGTCTTCTGTGGAAGCATGTGTCATTTGTTCGATACATTTCGCCATGTGCTCTCCGGTTACGTGTCTGGACCTGCCCCCTTGTTTCCTCGTTATCCCGTTTCTGTTGATTTCCCGCACCTGTTTGTCCTTGTTTCCTGCTTTGCTTTGTCCCTATTTAATGCCCTCATGTTTGCTTTCCCATTTCGGTTCGTTGTCTTTGTTCCAAGTGTAGATCCTGTAATGTTCTAATGTTTTTGTAATTTTGTTTCGTATATGCAGTATTTACGCTGTCGTTCTGGATCTCTGTTTGGGTTATTCACGTGTACGTGAGTTTTCTGTTTAAGTTCATTCTCGTTTAATTGAATTTCTGTATTGAGTATTATTCTGCCCTTGTTCTCCATTTTTGCACCCATGTGGGTTTTTGTTTCTGTTTTTGTAAATAAAGCATTGTTTGTGAAGTCTGCAATTGGGCTCTTTCCCTCGCAATCCTGACAATCTGGTGACATGTTTTGCAGGGATCTTTTAAAGGCTATATGGTGCGCAATGCTACGTCATATGACCTGGACCTGCCTATAAATAGGTATGCTTTCACGTGTTTAGACCCTAAACCCTAAACCTAGGGGGCTTGCCTAAAGCAGGATTCTTATAGTGTAAGCACCACAACAACTATCAGTGCAGTCCAGCCATTATCACCATGACTATGACCTGTCCAGCAGTGCTTGCATTTTAGGGTGAAGTGTGATAGCAGGGGATTTAGTTAGTTCTCTAGATTTTGCCCTGTTTATTTGAATCGTATATTGAATCGTATATTGTGATCATACTCTTTGGGTGGATTCAGGTCTTCAGGGCGTGTCTCAAAGAACACCCGAACCTCCTCACACTGTGAGATGTAAACAGGCAGCTGGATCAGGGCCTGAGAAAGAAACATATACAGACATTCAGCTTTGAATGTTTTACACTGAGGTTATTATAGTTAAATGAAACTGAAACAAAAATTTTAAAAATAACCTTTCAAAAACTAAATTTTTTTTCTAATAAACGAAAACTAAACTAAAACAATTATGCACTGTTTCAAAATGAGCTGAAACTAAATAGAAACAATCATTTAACCAAAAAACTAAAGTAACTAAACTAAACAAATCATAATTGAAAATTTAGCTGCAAGCACCAATGATGGGCCCAAGCACTACAGTGTCATCCCCATTTGGTGCTAGTCTGTCACACGCATTTAATTCCCAAAATAATTGAGGACAATTTTAAAGTCTGTTCTAAGTCTTTTGTAAGTGACACACTTCCTGTTGCCAGTTGGTGGCGCTATAACTGTGACTTACAATAGCCACATCATTGTGATTAGCGCATAAAACCAAACATATTTCTCAAGTTTGATGTAGATCACTCAATGCATGCAAGATATGAGACACTTCCTGTTTCAATTATTGCCATAAATTGATTGTCGTGCCATAGCAACACTGTTCAAAATATCAATAATCCTGTTTCTTTTTTTTGCCATTAATTTAATGTCTCGTCATGGCAACACTGTTTGAGATATTTTCAATGTCAAGCATTCTAAGTACCTTAAATACACATGAATATGGTTTTAAGGTTTGACACATTGCTATGGAAACAATATTAAAGATATCATAAATTTTTTTTGGAACTTTATATCAGCCATGTCTCTAAAATTGTCACTTTAGACTTGGTCTGAATATGGTTAAGTTTGTTTTAAGTGACACTTACTGTTGCCAGTTGTTGGCACTATAACCGTGACTCACAATAGTCATATCAATGTTATCATAATAGTCAATGTTACCAATGTTATGCGTGCTGTAAACATTAGAGACTTCCCATTTTATCATCATAATTTTACTGCCTCGCCATGGCAACACAGTTCAAAATATCAAAAATCCCTTTGAAATGTTGAATTTTAATGTCTTGGCATGATGCTCACTACATTTAGTGACCATCACACGAAATCCCTAGACGGTGTATTAAAAGTTCACAACATTTTTCAGAAAGCCCAAAACCGCCAACTTGCTGATGGGTGGAGCTAAGGGTTGTCAGTGTGAAAGTTCGACAAGACCGATACACATACCAAGTTTCGTACAGGTGCATGCATTTATGTATAATATATATGTATGATTATTGCACCATCTTTTTGTGCCCTGTACCAGGGGGTGCTACCCCTGCCCTGCATATGTGCCAGCCTTGGCTTGACCCCTAACATAAACTATAATAATCTTGTTTTACACATCCAAGAATGCATGTTGTCAATATTTTCAATAATCCTCAATTCTTATGCTATATATGTTTGTTCACTGTCAGAATTTGAAGAAGCAACAAAACAATATAACATTTAAAATTTGTTCCTGCATAATATATTTCATTTAAAGAAGCAAGATATCTGATGCTCTAATGATAATTTAAAAACAAGTGATGATTTAAAACAAAATACATGACAGTAACCATTGGAGACACAAGAGTTGACCAGTTTAACTTAATGCAAATGCATAACAACACAATATGGTGACTAGTAGTAAGAGTGAAGACACGTAGTCGTGATCTGCCTCATTATACAGTCAGATCATGAACAGAACATCAGAACCATCACACATTGCTGCTTTCTGTCAGCTGAACACATCCTCTGTTGTTTGTTGTTGTTAATTTATTTTAATAAAGCTGAGTGCTTACTCAGTGTTCTTCAGATCTCCTCTATGCACCAGCTCTGAATTACGATGTCTGATCTGACCGGTATCTTTACTCATACTCAGTAGCGTTTGATCAAGGTGCCCTTTCCTAACCCAGCTTTAATTCATCAGCATTACAGCATATGGGCAAATTTTTCATATTTGGTTTCAACTTGCCAATTATTCTTCCAATGGACTCCTGGCTCTGTTTGCCCAGCACTCAATATTCTTAATGAAACGGGTGTTTTTAAAATGCTTTTGTTATGATGAAGCGAAGAGAACACTGTCTGTCTGAGGCTGACATATTCTGATCAACTTTCATCTTCCACTCAGTATTGGGTTTGCAACCCTCTACAATGTGAATAAATCACTTGCTTATTTGACCAAATTTCACAATAGGTGTCTAATGTTTTAAATTAGTCAATGGCTATTAAATTGTCCGATGTCACTCACCTGTGATTTGAGTTAGATGAAAAGAATAATTTTAAGTTTTTTATTGTAATTTTAAAACAGTAAGATAACTAGATAACGAATGGTAAGCAGGTATCCTTATTAATTTCAGTATCAGAGGGCGCTTTAGTTTACCTCTATATATTCACTCCTCAGTTTTACCTCACACAGCTTATTTTAAATGTATCTTTTGCCAAAACATTAATAGTGCATTATTAAGAATTTAGCTGTGTTGTTTTTTCATCATTGTTTTTTGTTATTTTTCCATCATTGTTGCTAACATGCAATTTCTTAACAGTGTTTTAATTTAAATTTTTTCAATTGTCACCATGACGCACATACCCCAAACCCGCTCATGTCTCATCCCTGGGTCACATTTTGTTATTTGGCTGTTTCAACACATAAATGTTTTACTAATTTAGAAGAACAGCAGAGTTTCCTCCTTTTATCTAAAGTGTTTGGACAACTGGCATACAATTGTGTTTCTAACTGATCAGCTGTGTCCTGTTGCATTATTTGTTCAAACATTAAAAACAGAGATTCTTTTTTAGCAGTTGTATTGTTTGTTTGAAAAGTTTGGCAAGTAAAACAACCAATTTTACTTGCCAAACTTGAGCTTTATTATTTCTGTAGAGGGTTGGTTTGTATGAAGCTGGATAGATATGGATCTTACTCATGTCAGTTTCCATAGACACCACATGTCCACAGATTGATGTCACAGTACATGCCCGGCTCACTTATTAGCATTCCCTGAAGACTTTGGCATGTGAAGGCCAATTGCTGCTAATGGACTTCTCCTGGTGTTCTCACTGGGGTGCATTACCTTGATTGTTTTATGTGTATCTATGTGAGTAAGGGTGGAGAAAGACTTAATGTATATTCCTATAGTGTGACGTGAGCTACATTACTACTTACCGTCTACTATGGTTTAGAAATGGCATTGAATGCAAACATTTTTTAAACAGTAGTATTTTATGTTGTTGTCACATCTCTTTACACTACACTTAATTTAGTGAGTGTTACTTATGGTTTATCCATCACTATTCAAATCAGAGGTCAAGTTGAGTTACACTACATTGTGGAATATAATATTGTGCGCAGTGTGTGTAGTTCTATACTGCACACTTGTGCAAATGTAACGGGTCATATGTGTATACACTCTTCAGAAAAATGGTCCTAATTAGTACCAAAAAGGGTTCCGTAGCTTGTAACAATAGCAGAACCCTTTTTAGTGCTAAAATAGAATTATTTTTAAAAGACTCCATAAAGAACCTTGCCTTTAAAAGTGCTACACAGATCATCACTGGTTCTGTAAAGAACCTTTTATTCATCAAAAATCAGGATCCACTTTTTCTATTTGCAGCATTTAAGATGTTTGACAGTTTGAAAAACAAAGCTAGATAGAGACAGTAAATAATTTACTTTTTGTCACAACAAATGTCATACAATATTAAATCATGTTGTCATACAAACATAAAACATACATTAATATAAACAACACCAATATAAATGTAAAAAAAACATGCAAATGTAACAAATCATTACCCAAATGACAGATTAATGTTAGATAATTGGTGCAATAATGGTACAATTTGGCAAAGATAATCATTGTTATTGGACATCAATTACGGTACATTAAATTATTAAAATGTAACTGAAAATATGCAGCTGACAATGAATACCATATTTTGACACATTCTTTACAGGACAAAATTAATAAAATAAGACCATCTTATATTTGATGGTCTTTGATGTGTGGAGATGTTTGAGTTTTGGCCCTAAACCTCAGATAACACAGGCTATGGCGGTGTTTAACATCAGGTGGCACAAGGCTGAGCATCTTGCTGGTCCAGAGCTGGGATGAAGCCGGGTCTGTTGGTCTCAGGTGTTCTCGGATGATCGAGCCATGGAGATTTAACAATGTGATATGATATTAGCCTCTCTGCTAATATCATAATACTAATGCAGCATAAACATGTTTAAGCAGTTAATTAGGCAAATGGCTGATTAAATCTCTAAATTCATTTATAAATCTCCATGACTAAATTCACCTAAACCATGGGCCAGTTGTAGACCTTGACAGCTGTCCAACTTTTTAGAGCTTGTTTAATGATTCACCTACAACAGATAAAAATAGTGAGCAATTGGGAAAGTACTTTTACGTGTATATTTTGAACACACAAATTCACTTCTCAAAATGTATTATAAACATGAGGAACATTAAAATACTACGTAAGGGATGATGTAGTTAAATGGTTATTGTCAGACTTCATGTTTCTAAAACACGTGCACACACTTTTCAAGGAGCTGTTTGTGTGCAGCTTACCCAAATTCTGTTCAACATGTGGGCACCTTTTTTATTTATATTGCAGATTTACATAATCATCTGACATTTTACTTTATTAATTTCTCCAATCCCTACTGCTGTTTGGGTGCAAGATGTTATAAGTACATAAAGTGATTTTGTTTCCCAAACACAGGACAGTTGGCAAACCTGTATTAACTCAAAATATGACATCTTAAATTCTTAACTCTGATGTTAAGTACTGTGATAAATCAGGATTGCTTTACATATGAAACTTAGAAATACAGATAAAACCTAAATGTGCGTATCACATTCTGTTTAGGGAACACTAGGAAAAAATATTTTGGAATTGCATTGAATAACCATAAAATATAATTATAAACAATATGAAGCTTACCTGTCTGTGTCCTCAGTCTGCACGCAGCTCAGGATGACGAATGAGTCGGGGCTTTGGTGCACGAGCAACAACCAATCAAGACGCAGCTTTAAAATAACTGATAACGGTTCACAAATTTATAAAGAAAAGGCCTTTCCTGATACAAAAAACACCTCAGAACAAAAGTGTTTTTCCAAAAGAAGTGGTTCTAAATAGAACTTAACCTTTCAAAAAACATAAAATAACATTGTTAGTGTGAATTAGCATAATGTATACACAATATACACAGCACATACTGCATAAGCGTATGTGTAGTATGAAAACTTGCTATTCCCAACATAGCCAGAAAAGATTAAATAAAGTCAAGATAAATTAAGTTTCTAAAATACTAAAAGCCAAGTATTTTCTTCACATATTTACCATTTTAACAGAAAGAAAAGCTTTGGTTAACTATTGGTGAAAAACAACAATAACAATGAATGTAATGTTGTTCGTCTCCATCAAGAAACTCCTTTCAGGCATTTCAGGTTTCATTCATCTGACACAACACATTTCCTCTACATTTTGACCTTTAACCCCATTAACTCAGATCAAACAGCAGCACAGAAAGGTCAAGAGGTCAGCTGACAGGCTTCTCACCAATCATAGCCTGTCAGACTGTCTGCATCTTTAACCCAATGTAATCTACAACCTAGAATGAATCAGAATTTCATTTACTTAAAAGATTCATTTAAAAACACAAAACAAAATGCCACTACAGACTGCAGTCTTCATTCCCATTGGCAGAACTTAATCATGTCCTGTGTTTTTGTTGCACTAATAATTGCATAATTATGTTAACTATTGAACTATGTGGAAGATGACATTAAAAGTGAACAAATACATTTTATATTTAAATACAAAACTTTTCTAACTATTGCCCTGTTATGTCCTCCTAATTCAATCTTTTCAATTTTGCTTTTAACTTTCGGTTCTGTTCTTTGTCTATATTTTGCTCTCAAAGACTTCATGTGTTGTGTTCAACCTCTCTCAGCTGTAAACTTACACTAAATAGTTTTAGGTATTTGCTAAAAACACAGAGTCATAAATAAATACAAACCTACTATAAATGGCATGTATGTAATAGTTTATGACAGACTTATTAAACAGCTGATGAAACAGTGTGATTTCATGTGTGGAATGACTAAAAGTCCATTATTTGTGGAAAGATGTTTAATTGTTATTGGTTTGGTAACATTATAGTCAGGAGAGTAAAATCTCCCCTCCAAAGACTCACAGATCAAGACTGCTCACATATGCACCTTAAAAAGTCTTAAAGCAACATTCTAAAAAAGTGGTTTTCTTTATAAAGTCAACAGAAAGCCATGATGTGCTGACAAAGTCTAACTCAGCACAGCTCCAAACTCCTGCCCTACAGCACAAACTACGCTGCCAAATCTGTTTTCCTGGTGTTTCTTTTAACCCTTCCAGCAGAAGCTGAGCAGATACTTCAAATGCTGCAGTCCTTGTTATCCCAGTTATGAGTGCTGTACAAACTCATGAGCTAAAACGCTACAGTCAACCTACAGCTGTCCCACTTATGATTGGTGCATAACAATCCAAGTCAAGTTCCTGAAGTTCTTACTACAAGTAGTTTTTTCATCTGAGGGTTTACAGAGCACTGCATGTAATTGCGAGACATGAATGGATTCACGTGAAGTATATTATGTGTTGTATGGGACCACACTGAGGGAAATTGTTTTCTTCTTTGCTGTAGATCTTATCATTCATCTCCATATTCAAATTTGTTGAATTTGGTTACAACTTACACAAGAACTAAAAGCATTTGATGTCATTTATATATAACATTGAGTGACATGGTTCAATGACATATTTGAATGGATGTGAACATGCATGATATTGACAGCTTCACAGAAGGAAATAAGATTTCTGTTCTTTCCACAAAAATATTGCAGGGTTTCAGAAGACTGAATATAGTACGAGTTAGACTGTTTATTTGTTGTTGGCCACTGTGTATTTGACCACACATAGACCAAAAATGTAAATATTGGAGAGTGTGAGATATGTACAAAAACAGCAGTGCTGAGATGGGGGGTGTGTGTATGTCTTACCCTGCAGTATTCATTGATGGGTTTCAGCCGTTTCATGGCCACATCTCTGATGTGACTTCTTCTGAACAGAATCTTGCCTGTAAAGAAACAAACAGCATCATCACACCCATACACACTCACATCTTGTGTTTAACGTCACCTTCTAAAACATCAGCATTCACTCCAACCTTCAACAACGTTTCTCAGGGTAAAACTCTGGGAATCTCCCTTCTTTATGTTTTGTCATTTCATCACATTAAAACACCACAAGCATGAAACTTGCCCAAACAAAGATTGTGGTCCAGAAAACAACAACAAACAATGGACACAAATGAGGCACTTTACTTTGATGACTCCTATCCTGCTGATCTAAGGCAGGTGTGGTGCATTTTAGCTGGTGCAGTAAAACTCCAGCCAAACGTGGGAAAAAACAATTCCACCCAAGCCAGCTAGGATCTAAAATAGTTTAGTAAATGTCACATGTGTAAGAACAGGATTGAAAACACCTTTGTGTATGTGATGTGTGTGTGCAGGGTGACCATTCACACCCACTTACAGACTGGATTCATGTGTTTGCCATTTAACAAACACATTTATCTATCTGACAGACACACCTATTCCGAGCAACTTATAGCAACTTCATAGACATTTTTATAAGTTTGTGGGTTCCTTGGAAAATCAAACCTATGACCTTGTTGGTGTTGCTATTGGCATGCTACAGTACAGGAAGCTACAGGAAACACCCACCTGGGTTATCCAATCACACACTGAGTGGAGACACTGTCGTTTATTTGTAGTATCTCAAGTGTCTCTGAACATGGTTTCAGTGGAAATGTTTTAGACCTGATTGTACACCTGTATTTAACTCTGTATTTTTAGTGTGTACACAACCGTGCCCAAGTGCAACTGTCCCCCCTCTCCACTCCCCTGCTGGCCTGCACTTACACTTGCACTTAAAGTTTGGAGCCAGAGCATGCTTACATCATTAACGACGCAGCTTTTTGTTTTTAAGAAAAGCACTTTCACTAGAACACTGCCTAAAACATTTATCATTTATGCCACAAACCCATTTTCACTTGATTGTATAGCACATATCATAAGATAATTACGGAGACAGCCGACTTGATGGAGGAATTTGCAGCTTTAGTTGCAAACTGAATAAATGACTTAATGAACCACACCTGGGCAAGGTACAGAGCGATCACAATAGTGAAACAAACCAGATTTTGGGGGTCAAACCAATTTGGCCATGGTTCAGAGCGCCTAGAGAACCCCCTGCAATCTGGAACTTTTGTTTCCCTGCTGCCATCTCTGTTCGAAACATAAAAGGGCAGGGTACTTGCAGAGTTATTTTCTTAACATGGATGACAAGTTTAAATTCTAAATACCTGCTACTAGAACAAGCTACAAATGCTCCACCAAAAATGACTCAATTTTGTTTTTCATTTTAACCCAAAAAGCTATGGATTGCAACTTTAACAAAAACACAAGCTTCACATTTTTACTTTAATAAATGTAAGAATGGGACTAAACAGAACAATTCTTATCCACAGGGACAGAAAGGAAACAAGCATGCTTAATCAGGACTGGAACTGAACTCATCTCTGCCCTGACTGAACAGCCACATCTACATCAGTTTCGACTGCTTACTAATGCCTTTAAACTCTCTGACCCACAAGAAAACAAATCTGCTTGATTACAGCCAGATTTCCATTGACTCTAAATGCTTATAACAAATCTACTGTATTTACCCATATCAGTTATTTACTAGATAAATTACTACATCTGAACACTCAAGTTAGATGGACTCTGTTTCAAAATCTATTTCATTTATTTACTTATCTAACACATTTAAAACACCTCAAGGTTATAGATAATTAGCCTAATGACAAGGAGTCTTGCAGAAATTACTGAACTCTAAGGCATTTGTTCACATTTGCTTTAAAGCCTAATCTTTAGGACTGACTGTCCAAACTGTCATTTTGTAAAAGTACAATAACAGTCAATATGCAGTGTATCTACACTAGTTGCTAAAGTAGTAATCACCGGTATCAAGAGTATTACACTTTACACATTACATGTGTTTCCTGTTTACATGCCAGAAGATGATAACTGCTGACATATTGGTCACCTGTATGCATGAAGAACATGATCTCACATCAAGTAATGGAGGACTGGTGTGTTTCTACAGAGCATGACTGCACTGTTGGTCTGGACAGGCTGTGAGGTTTACCTGGTAAAAAAGGAATAATTCTGCGCTTTGGATCCTTCTGTCCACCTTCCACTGGGAACTTATCCAGAAGCTCCATCTACAAAACAATAACACACAGAGTTTAAAATCAACAGCATTCATATCTCCATAACATCAGAAATTTCCTAATGAAACTACATTTATAATATTGAATGAGGAAATTAAGTTTATACACACATTGAACTGATCTGATGGTGAATCATGGGGATGTATATTTACTACCCTCCTGATATACAGCAGACACCTCAGGGTGGTTATTTGACTGGGATGTGGAGGCTAAAGGTTAATTTTACCTTTCAGTGCATTTCCACTTCTTCTAATGGTAACATCTTTTTGATATAAGGAATAGTGCACCTTAAAATTAAAACTAAACTGACTGTTTAACACTGAATGTCTTTTATAACTCTCCGGTGCTTTCATCTCACTGAGGCAAAACTTTTACTTAAAAACTCCCTGCTTTACAGAGACCTACTGACATAGTGGAAAATTTTTCATACCCTAAACCTCCCTCCATTTCTTCTCTGGTACAGAATTGACGATCCAGTACAAGATGGACAATCACTCCACAGCTATACGTTATTTTTCCTGCTGGCACCAATTACCATTTTTCTCCATCTGTGAAGCTTTCAGGCATTTGTTACAGGCCTCTATTCGAAACTCAAAAGAGCAGCTGTGGACCAATTAAATCACACCTGCACCTTCCCAGAATTACTGTAGGTCACATGTGCATTTCACACATTCAGCCTGGAATGATGATGGCAGTCTGGAACAGATCTTCAATTCAGAGTTTTCCAGCCCAGCCATAAATCTGAACAATTTACCCACACTGAAACACGTCACATAGGCTAATAGTACTAATGCCAAGAATTGTGTAATTGATTTTGCTTATAAACGTAATGCACGCGGCCTATGTAAAATAAGTTGCAAAAAGCAATGAACGAAGTACCAAAAATAAAATACCATATATTTTATATTTACATAAAAGTGTGTTTGCCATAAACATCACTAAAGGAATTCAGTCGCATCTGGATGTTAAATATTAATGATTAATGAGGTCTGGATCTTCCTCACTAATGATCAAGCTGAAGACAGACAGTTATTCTGCCAGACAGAGCTCTTACTGTGGTCCAATAATTCAATGAGTTGAGGAACAATGTGTTCAACTGTGACTCAGCAGCAGGAGAAGGACGATGACACACTTCCTCCTCCACAGAAACACGTGATCTCTATAGAGCCACCACACAGTTGCCTTCATGTTATAACTATAGGACAACCTCACAAACACAGGTCTGGGTTACATTTTGTCCCCAAGTTTTGTCCTCAAAAAGAAATGATATTTAACAAAGAAAAATGTCTGGTTTTAGCAGACATTATTTTTGTGAGTCCCACACATTAGTCACACATTACAGCGCAAAGAACAGGAAAAATATCATTTCTTTTTGGTAGGAATATAAGCAGGACATGTAAGAAAACACCAGATGTAACTGAACACATGCAGAACCTTTACAGCTTTGTAAAGATGATGTGTCGTCTGATGCTATTTGCTGTTTCTGTGAATGTATGAGCTGGTGAAACAGGAAAAGGAAACAGAAATGCTTTGCTCTGGTGTCTTTCCCTGGCCACAGTATTTCTTCCCTATCAAGCAGACCATTAAGGCAAAGCCCTTTTCTTAGCCCCATGTGGTTTTCTACCCTTACATCTTTATTTCCTCCATAAAACACAAAAGATGTTTAGCAGGGTATTTATGCAAATCTTTGCTATTATGTGTGTTGCCATTGGTTGAAAATCCACCTCTTGCAAGTCTCTCCTGTGAGACCAAACAAACTGAGATCTCTTTTCCAGAATACAGCCATGTGTATGATGTGCTCAGCACACTGGCATCTCTCTAAGTCCACACACAGACACACACTAATCAGAAGCATGTGTGTAAGAGCCACACCCGAGCACAGGACACACACACACTTAACTATTCTTAACAAATTCTCATTTGTTAGAGAATATTCATAATTAACTATTCTTAACAAATTCTCTGCAACTCAACTTTATTTATTCATTTATAATGGTTGAGTTGGAGTGGATAGTAAAGGGAAATAAGCCAATAAATGCCCACCAAACACGTGGACTTCCTAGATACTGTTTACATATATTGACATGCCAGCTCAAATTAAAGAAAGTTTTATGCTAATAATGTAATATACATAATAATATCAGCAGGTGTATCAGAAAATTACCTTTTATCACACCAGACCCATGCTTTTTTATATTTTTCAAGGATCACCGCTGAAAACTGTAACGATCAACTCAACTTGAGCAAAGTTCTACAATTTAAAGCTATTCAACCTCAGACCAGCTGAACAGCATGTGGAACTTGGTATGGATAAGGCCTTCATCAGAGATCATCTCAGATCTCAAACCCTCACAGAACAGAGAAAAACATCAGCTGAGTGAATAGAACAGTCACGTGACTGAAAATGACACCTGATGACAACTTCCTGTGTCCTCTTTGTCTTAGTGCTGATTCAGCACTGAACTTCCTCCACAATTCACAAGTGAGAGAAAAAAAAACTTTAGCATTACTTTATTCTCTAAATTCATCCCTTTTTAAACAATGCCTCTTAAAAATATTACAATATTGTTTTATAATATTACAATATGTTTTTAAAGTGTAGAGATGAAGGCTGCCATTCTCCCTAACTTCTCCTTTTGTGCTCCCCAGAATTTCTTCAGCTATCAATAAAGATATTCTTTCTTGGTCTGTCTTCAGGAAGCTGAGGTCACTGTGAAGTTTCTGACCACTTCCACACATTTTGCTGAATTGCTTCAGTTGCTTCTAATAATAGCGGGTTTCTGTTATAAATGGTGTGCGTTCTCACTGTAGTTCTGAGAGCCTGATTCAGCACAATGTTAGCCCATTTTATACATGCAATCTTTACTGTTAATAAACCATTAAGAGATTATGTTTGAACAGGACCTACATTAGGGCTGGGCGAAATGGCTGAAAACTGTATCACGATAACAGTGTTTCATATCGGTCGATATCGATAATTATCGATATTTTTTATGACCCAATTAAAATAAGGACCAGGAGAAAAATATATTACATTTAAACATTTTTATTTTAAACTTAACCTTCTTCTGATCATAATCCCCTCAAGGCATCTGGCTCCAAAGGGTGAGCGTGGCTAAGGTGGTATATCAAGTTCGTGGTATTATCAGTCTTGGCGGGGACGACGGTCTTGCATAATTTGCAGACGACATTGGTCTGACTACGGTCAGACTTATAATATCCAAAAAACT
>JAZGTJ010001473.1:1525-18104 GCA_036877575.1 Botia almorhae | reverse complement strand
CCAAAAAACTGCCATACTGGCGAGCTGACTTTTCCTCTTTTATTTACAATTTCTTCGCTCGCTGCGGCACTCATTTTCTGCTTATGAAGAGGAATCCAGCAGAGTAGTCCGAGACAACGATATGGCGCAACCAAACATGATACTGTTACATGATTGGCTGTTAGCGTGTCACTCCCTACGTTGCTAGGTTACCAGAGAGCGAGTGCCTTTGTTAATGCAACCAAACTTGCTTCGCAACCTCTGTTGTTTCTTCCGATGAAGAATAAAAAATATCTAACGTTTTATCAAACACATTTTTTATTGATATCAATCACGTGTCTATCGCGATACATATCATTATCGTTTTATCGCCCAGCCCTAACCTACATTACTGATAAATCAGTCGTGGCTAGAGAGAAGTCATAACATTACCAGTAAACTACAGATAAATTGCTAATTGGTTTTTTTTTTTCAATCCACAAATTTATGTTTAACATTCTGGCACAAACCTCACATGTGGGCAGAGCTTAACTGTGCATTACCCTTATTGGTTAGTGAGATTTTGATGGACTCCTCACTCGTGGTTAATGACAACATAGAGTTTACCTGTATTTTAGTAATTATGTATCAATGGGATCTTACCAGTAATAAGACGGAACACTGTTGCTTGTGTGAACGGCACATTTGTGAATTTACTGGTATAGTTATTCTTGTAATTTACCAGGATCATTGTGTTAAAGGGGCATTCGGACAGTTTGGATGATCCTAACGTTGAGAAGTTTACTAGAACATTTAAATAGTAATAAAAATTAAAATGTGTTTCATTTGAATATAAATTTTCAAAGTTTCCAACAGCCAGTTCGGCCCACTCACAGCCCGTAAACATCATACAAACAGCACAGCAATCTCAACACTATAATGCCCCTGTACATGCCAGTCAAGTTCATCCACATTTCTACTTGGACTTTTGTTTTGTTTTCTTCAAGATTCCAACATCTTATTTCAAATAAGATATGACAACGATCAAATAAAAATAGATCAAATCAAACTTGTATACTGTAGTGCCTCCTAGTTAATACTGTTCTCCACTGTGTAATTCAAGCTCAAAAACATTTAATGCTTCTAAATCTGAATCATGTTATGGGTGAAGGGAACCAAATCCAGCTGAAACACTGGTAGCCTTAATTTCGTGCTCTGCTCCTCTCTCAGTGTGTTACCTTATTTCGCCCACATACCAAAGAACTAACTATCTGACCATCACATGGGGAGATAGAACATAGTTTGTTTTTGTACATTATGTAAATGTAGACTTTGTCAGATCACAGAGATAATACACTAAGGACACACTGCTACAACAACAGCCAAAAATAATCAGTACAGATCATTTCCAGATAAAACATGGCAGCTCTTGCTGTGTTTGCTGGCAAATTCAGTGGATAACCTTGTTCTGTGTAAGCAGACACTAAAGCAAATAATTTCATAAATAATCAGTGATTGCCTTTAGACAACAAGCATTTTCACACTCACGTGCTAAAATCACTTTGCTTCCTGAACATATTAGTGCAAAGTGGTTGATTATTATTAATAGTGCCCAAGCACTGAAAGTGTTAAGGGCCTTATTGTTCTCCTTTTGTGATTATTACTATTAGTTTCTTTATGTGCCAGCCTGGGCAAATGCTGGCACATAAGTGGGGCAGAAGGGTTTAGTAGGGCCCCCTGGAACGTAGAACAAAAAGATATGTACGCGTGTCATACATGTATGCATCCACCTATACAAAACTTGGTATGTGTATTGGTCTTGTCGACCTGAACAATTTTCGCACACCCATTTGCTCCGCCCAACAGGAAGTTGGCCATTTTGGATTTTTTTTAAAGCGCATGCCAACTCTTAGATTTTTCTCCTAGGGATTTCATGTGATGCACAGTTGCAAAGGGATTTTGGTTAAATGGTGTTGCCATGGTGATGCGGTTAAATTATGGCAAAAAAGGTAAACACAGAGTCTGTAATATCGACAGCATTACATCAAACTTGGGAAATATGTTTGGTGTGGTGGGCTAATGACATTGATATCACTATTGTGAGTCGTGGTCAGAGCGCCACCACCTGGCAACCGCAAGTGTGTCACTTAAAACAAACTTTAAAGTAGTCCACTTACATTAAACCAAGTCATTTCAGACTTGGTCGGAATAATGAAAAGACATGGCCAATATAAAGTTCTAAATGGATTTATGTTATGTTAAATATTGTTGCCATGGTAAAACCACATGTATTTGAAGAGCTCAAAATGGCATTAAATTTGGCACACACACCATACTGGTCAGTCGTTAGCCGTTGTCAAAAGCTTACACATGGGTGTGGTTGTGGTGGTGGGGGGTGTGCTGGCTAAAGCGATGGGGTTAGTTTTGCCTATAGTCACCAAACTTGATACATGTATTGTTCTCATCAAGCTGGACAACTTTCAAAATTATATTCATTAGCTCCGCCCAACAGGAAGCCGTCCATTTTTAAATACTCCTCCAAAGGGACTTACAGAATTGTCACTGAATAGGGCGAATATTAAGCCAAAAATTTTTTTTATAAATTTTTTTTATATCTTAAAAGGTGTTGCCATTGCAAGGTAATAAATGGAACATGGAACAGGAAATTACTCACACAATTTGTGTGAATTGAGTGATTTAGATGAAACTTAAGCTGTATGTTTGGTCCTAGCGACTGATGACATAGAGGTGGTTCTTGTGAGTCACAAACTGGCACTATGACTGTTGTAAGTTTGTCACTTAGAACAACATTTAAGAGAGTTACCCAAATCACTTTAAATTTGATCAGAATAGTGATGTGCTGGCCAAGTATGGTGACCCATACTCAGAATTTGTCCTCTGCATTTAACCCATCTAGTTATTTTACACACACACTGCAAACCTGAAGCACTGCAGTGTTTAAAGAGCAACTGAATGTATGGTACCTTGCTCAAGGGTACCTCAGTTGTTCCCTGCTGGCATTTGGAATTGAATCGGCAGCCTGGTCCAACCCTATAACCAGTAGGCCACAATTGAATCCTAATAAAGGAAAGACATTGATGCTATATTGCAAAAAGAGTTTTCTTAAACAATGTTGCCATGGCGAGGCCATAAATTTATGATCAAAGTGGAAACAGTACACATCTTTTTACTGTTAAATGCATGTCAACTGTGCATTGTTTTCAGGTAATCTGCATATGGCAAAATTCATGATTATTGGGGGAACATCGTTAATCGTTAGTTTTCTTATTAGGGGTCAAGCCCCGAAGGCAAAATTATTATTCTTTTGCTTCTTCTTCTTCCGCTCTTGAAGTCTATGACAGCCCATAGAACCGTACATAGGAAAGTTATGAAATTTGGCACACTGATAGAGGACAGTATAATGGAGTCCCTAAATCAATCCCTGTAGCGCCACCAACTGTTTAAAAATTGAACCCATAAGGGCTAGAAACAAAATTTCCGAATCAAACGCACCCTATGACGTCATTTTCCGTCATGAAAAGTTTCCCGCCATTTAGATTTTTTTTTAACCTACTTTTTCGCACTCCTCCTAGGGCATTTATCCGATTTGCACGAAAATTGGTATGCATTATCTACATGTATCCCAGACAAAAAGTTATTAAAAGATTAATGTACAGCGCGTAACAAATTTGACGAATAACGCGCAAAAATCAATATAAGGCTGTATCTTCGCAACGCTTTGGTGTATTGACACAAAATGTGGTACATGTCATCACAGGCATGAACTGAGGGTGCATGCCCTGTTTCGTAACAGCGCCACCTACTGGTCCAGAAATATGAAAATATTTGCTCATAACTTTTGAATGCTTTGATATATAATTACATGAGTGGTCTCCTCCGACTCCTCGAGGCATGCCGAGTAAAACAATATCTGATGTTCCATGGTCAGTCATTGTGGGCGTCGCTCATTTTCAATTTTGTCATAAAATGTAGTATTTAACAAATGCAATTGCATATCATTACGAAACTTTATACGGTTCATCATTACCATATTCTAAAGTGACCTTTAAAGTATGGGGGCAAAATATATAGTACAATTTATAAAAATGCTTATAATTAGTGATTGCTATAACATATTGTCATTCAACCTCTTTCTTTAGATTCTTTGGCTCATGCCGAGTTCTATGATACCTCATTTGTCATAATCAATGCTACTTCCTGTTGGCCATTTAACATTTTTTGTTATACCTACTTTTTCTAACTTCTCCGACTGCGTTTGTCCGCATCATCTACATACATTATGCATCACCTACATACATCCCAGACAAAAAGTTATTAAAAGATTTTTGATCAGTCAATCCGTTTACGTATGGCGCGTAAACTAATTCGACGATAAGCATGCAAAAATGGATAAGACGACTTTTCTTTGGCAATGCTTTGGTATATTGACACAAAACTTTGTAGGTGTCATTGCCACAACATCCTGACCACATTAAAACCAAAAAAAATGACAGCGCCACCTACTGGCCAAAATGCGTAAATCACTTTATTGTCCTGTAATGCGTTTTACCCATGTTTTCTTAATTTTTTTAATGTAATTTTTCTTGATCTCATTGCTCAAGCATTAAATGCTTCCCATAGTGTAGTGTAGTTCCCATAGTTTATTTTTTTTTTGTCTTTTTTTTTCGATATTTAATTGAAATAAATGATTTCATCCAAAGTCTGATTACTGCTCTGTAAAGCAGGTCAGAAAATCACTTTTCAGCTATATAACTTTTAAATACCTTCATCATTCACTGCACATTTCTGTCAGGAGTCTGTCTGCTGAAAAAGTAAAATAATACCTACAGTTTGATGTTTCTGTAAATGTTCAGAAATGAACCATTACGTTTTATTTCAGGTTTATAATTTCATTATGTTATTAAGTATTACCTGACACAAGACATACGAGTCAATGAATTATTTTGAAGTTATTGTTTGATTTCAAACTGTTAAATGAACGTGGAGCTGTAGATTCTAATATAGAGTTTGGAAAACTTTAGAACAAGACCCACCAAAACCATTTGACAAGTGTTTGTGTCTTTTTTGCGTTGACATTTCCTATTGAAGCAAGAAATTTGACCTTGTTTTTTAAATAGACAATAGGCTTTAAGCATGATTTATTGCAGGTGGTATCAGGGGTTATGACATTCTCATTGGACCACTGAAAGCATTTGATTGGACAAATATCTATGTAGTACAGGGTAAATCATTCTTGTTTTTAGTCTAAAAATGGATTTTAATACTGTAGTTTAATACTGGATTTTAATACTGAGTACACAAGCATATAAATGGCCCCCAAGCTAACACATATTGACTTAAAGGCAAAAATCTCAAATTTTGACATTACAGGCTGTTTAAAGTTGGGATGAATTGGCCTGTTTCACTCTGATAAGTGAACGTTCTCCTCAAAATAAGCTGTAACGTAAGTCTTTGTGTAAACACATCTCTCACAGAGCTCAATGAATATGACGACTGTACTGATGACTGCAATATGACTGACTGAATGAATGGCTGACACATTCATTTATTTCCATGCAGATGCCACCAAACGCTGAGTTCTCAATTTTGCACAAGACAAACTTAGGGTTTGATGTTACTACATGAACAACCAACTGCTTTATTTTCCATTATGCCTAACGCTAGCTGGAAGCCATTAGAAAAACCACATTCCTATTCATTATTATATGGAAAGTAGTTTAAAAACTCACCTGGAGATCAAAAAATTTGCTGTAGCGTCTGAAGATGATCTCATTGCTGCCATCTGACCAGAAGACTTTGATGATGTAAACCTACAGTAAAGAAAAACAGAAAATCATTGTTAACCCAAAAAATAAATGTGCACTTCAACTGTAATCTTTTGCATTAGCAAATTTTGGCATCAGGGATAAACTTGTATTGAAGATCTCAACCTAAAAATATATCTAGTAGAACCTGTTTAAAGGAGTGACCCATACTCGGAAATTGTGCTCTGCATTTAACCCATCCAAGTGCGCGCGCACACACACAGTAGTGAACACACACACACACCGTGAACACACACCCGGAGCAGTGGGCAGCCATTGCTGCGGCGCCCGGGGAGCAGTTGGGGGTTCGGCGCCTTGCTCAAGGGTCTCACCTCAGTCGTGGTATTGAGGGTGGAGAGAGTGCTGGTAATTCACAATCTCCACCTACAATCCCTGCCGGACCGGAGACTTGAACCTGCAACCTTTGGGTTATAAGTCTGACTCTCTAACCATTAGGCCTGGCTCACCCTCCTGGAGGTCTCTTTTCACTTTACACTGCTGGAGTTTAAATCTCAGAAGGTTTGCACCATCTGAATGCCAGCGTCACACACACCACACATGACCGCAGTGTCATCGTCTCATTTGCTACCGGTTTAATAGTGTTAGTGTGTAAGATGGCGAGTGCGAGGCCGTGACTGGCTTTGGTTGAAAAACAACACAGCATAACATAACACAGCAAATAAACACGGAAAGGCAAAAGACACAAACAAGTAAATATGCAAACGTGGTTACAAAGCAGAGCTAACAAAAGGTGCTAACACCACTAATTTAGCAAAGCACCTGAAAAACCGACACACAGACCTATATAAAGAATTTTGAGAGGTTGGTAACTGCTCTCATTTTAACATTACTGAAATATTAATCAAGATGGCACAGTATTGTTGCTGATATGAGTGTCCTCATGTTGTTCCAGTGAGGTTTGGTTTCGCATGTGATGCACCTTTGCGCATCCATGTTTACTATAGCGCTCTGTTTATGTGCGTTGATCAATGGATACATGTGAATCCAACAATAAAATCTGTTTATCATATAAATGTTAATGTATTAACCAACATTAATAAACAATGAGCAATATATTTGTTAAAGTATTTATTAAACTTTGATTTGATTTTGATTTGATTTGAGTTAATAAAAATACACTGGTACATGTTAGCTCTTGTGCAGATTAAAAATACTAACAGATAGAACTTTGGATTTTAATTAGTAATGGTATTAGTAAATATTTAAAGTAGCATTTAACTATGATTAATACATGTTTTAGAAGTATTTTTTCATTGTTAATTCATGTGTTAATATTAACAAATATCTATTACCATTAGCTTAAGCACTTTATTGGTTTTTGAATGTAGACATTCTGAGAGCCTTTTAAACAAGTGCACTACCTCAAGATGTTTTGTTCATGTAAAATATACCTCATTGTCATGTTCTAGACTTGTGATATATTTATCTTCAAATTAAAGAGAAAACAATTTACACCCTTAACATTGTGACAGGTTTTTCCCCATGGTATCGAAAATGGTATTGAATATTGATATTTTTCACAGTATAGTTTTAAAGTTAGAAATTCCAGTATCATGACAACACTAGTTCTAAGCAGGTAATTCTCATGTATATGGCATACTTCCTGCTGCCAGTTGGTGGCGCTATGACTGACTCACAATATCACAACATTGGAATGTGCTTTTAAAGTTTAATATATGTTACCATGGCAACAATATTTATTCTGTATCACTCCCGTTTGACTAAAGTGATGGGGTTAGTTTTGCCAACATTCAGACTTGGTACATGTCTATCAAACAGTCAGACTTGGTACATGTATTGTTATTATCAAGCCAAACTTTTAAAAAATTACATTTATTAGCCTCACCCAAATGTCGGCAACTTTGGATTGAATGTGGATTTTCTGGAATTCCAGGTTCTGAATTTTTAAATACTCCTCCTAGGGGATTTATGGGATTGTCAGCAACTTTGGCAAATATTATGCCAAGACATTGAATATGCTAAATTGCAAACTGATTTTTGATATCTTGAACGGTGTTGCGAAGCCAGAAATTTATAGCCAGAAACAGAAAGTTTCTCATATATGTTATGTGCATTGAGTTTAGCTATTGTGAGTCACAGTTATAGCGCCACCATCTGACAGCAGGAAATGTGTCACTTACAAAAGACTTTCCTTAATTATTTTCGGCAATAAATGTTTTGTGATGACCATGCATAGTTTTTTGAGAAGCACCAGGTGGTGATGGCACCATAGTGCTTGCGCCCGTCATCGCTGCTTGCAGCTATATTTTCTTTTTCTATTTGTAGAAGCATTTCACTACATATTATACTATGTATGATTGTGTATGTGACCAAAAAACTTCAACTGAACAAATATACGTAACATTAGCAAAGTAGTTGCTTATTTCTACTGCCTCAAAGTATATTAGTTCAGTAGAAAATTTGCTCCTCTTCATAACAAAGATCACATCCAATATGTTGTGACCTTTCTCTTGTAATAATGTCTTTCTTCGATCTTGTCCATTCTGCTTTTCACTTCCTGCCATTGAGTCATTGAAATCATGAGACTGCAACAAGCTATTATTCATGTTTGGAAACGGTGCTGTCTTCATAATTTCAAACATACTATTTATCTAATGCAGTTTGAAATGTTTATTTATACACAAAACCACGATTCGGTTCTGTTCGCTGTGGGGAAAAGGTTAATGACATGGCATCAGCAATGCTAAAAAACACTATATTTACTTTTAACTTCATAATACTGATATTTAAAGATAGTAACTCGAACTGTATTTCGATACATATTTCAGAGCAGTTTAACAAAAAAAGTGCACAACAAACCCTACAGTAAACCAGCCATAGGCCCATGTCATACTATACATAATTATAATATACACACCTGTTTCCCAGCACTGTGTGCTGCAATCATGTGTTGATTAATATTTAGAGTTGTTTTTGGAATATACTATTTGGAATATAATATTTATTCATAACTAGTTTGCAGTTAGTTCAACTTAGTTTGTCAACGGCCATGTCAATGCTTACCATGTGTGTCAAACATGGGCATTTTACAGCTGTAAAAAAAGAAAAATAATTTTTTCTTCTAAGGTACATTCTGGCTGCGTTTACACTGTCACAAAAAATCTATATTTTACTCACATCTGACACAGATCGGAATTTGTTGCACATGTGTAAACACATACAAGATCAGATTTTTTCGTATTTAAAAAGGATACATATCCGATAGGCAGACATCCAACCTGCGTCTAAACACATCCAATTCACCTTGGCTATAACGTCACTGTTCCACAACAGATTGTGTTGAACAGCATCGTTTCGCACATTTACTGAACAAAACATTAAAGCCGTCTTTATGATGGCAGCATTGTAAAAAACGCTTCCGCTTTAATTAATTGCTGCCGGGTGTACTTTTGCCAATATTTAACAGATTAATTAGCAAAAGGCCATCCACAATTCGGGTGTCAATCATGGCGCTCATATTAGTGAATGGAATTTTTTTGGCTGGGAGATTAATGTAAACACGCGAAGCGGACATGAGGCGTAAGTGTAAACTTGTGGGCCAAAAATTCGGATATGGATGAAGATTGGATCTGAGCATTAAGACTATATATATACGGTATAATAAAGACAGACAATATGTGTAAAGTATATACATGTATAAACAATTATATATGTATAATTGTATATACATCTTACATATGTAAATGAGACAAATGTGCTATAACGTGGTGATTATGGAGTCTGATTGAAGTCTTTCTTATAAAAGTTATATAATAAAATGCTATATAATGAGCGATTCACATATTTTAAACATGACTGATTATTTTGTCTTAACTCACTTAAGGTGCAAAAAACTATCAGCAGCCTCACACAAGGATCTATGTTGAGAAATAAGAAAGAACACACTTTACACTTGGATCCCTGCACACCCGCACAGAGAGAGAGAGTGCACTGATTCACTCGTGCTGATTATGAAATTACCGACTGAGAGAAATATTTATCTGATTCGTTGATTTAAAGAAAAAATGCGCACAATACCCGCAAGCCAGCACTGAATTTCAGGCCCTGGTGTATAGCATTTAGAAAAGTATACAGCTCTTATTAGGTGTTAAAAGTGTACTATTTACTATTAAATCAAATGTCAAGGGAGGAAACTTTGTTTTCTGACAGGATGTAACGTGAGGTCAACCTCATAAATGGGCCAGGGCTGGGTCGAGTCTGGGTCAGTAGGTATAGATAGATGATGTATGTTACGAAGGGGGTCTCCAACTAAAGGTTCATCATATTTGGGGGTTCTTGGCATCATAAAGTTTAAGTTTAAACAAGATCACTAGTAAAATAGGCAGCATAAACATAACACCATTTGCATTTAAAAGTGATAATAAAATGAACTACTGATCCTTTGATGTTTATGGCAGTACAGACAGCAGCGATGCAGATGCATGCTAGAAACGCAACCAGTGTAAAAGCACAATAAATGCAGGATGCATCCGTGATGTAAACACCCACTTGCTCTTTACACATCTAATGTAAAACAGAAGGCAGTGTTAAAGTGCCAGCTTCAGTTCAGAAAAATGTTTACTTTTGGATTTAACAACATAACTTGAAACTCACAGAACAAAACTGTGTGTGAAAAGATTTAAAAAAGCAATCAGCTCTCTGGCTTCATGCTCTAGAGACAAGCATTATTTAGAAATGCTTTACTGTAACCAGAGAAACACAAAGATGCATATTATAAGTATTATAAGTATCCACCAGTTTTTCAAGCTGACAAGAATATGATCCAGTGAAATACGATGGAGTTCAGAAAACAGCTTTGATACAAACCAAATGAACCCAACTGTGATTTCAAAGGGTGTTCACCAAATGCTCTAGTGTTAAAAACCAGCTCCAAACTCCGGCCATCTGCTACAGTTTTTCTATAACACACACAAACATGGACAAAATTCACCTCCGGCCCTGTGGTCCTGCAGATTAAAGCTCCAACCTTAATCAAATTTACCTGGTTGTAATGTATAAATAATCCCAAAGACCCTGACTATCTTAATCAGGTATGCTTGATCAGGGTTGGAACAAAATTCATGTTAGAGATGAGCCCAGCTCTACATCTGACTTGGAACAAACACAGAACTACCACAACATATTTTGGCTTTGACATTATTTGGTGTGTTTTTAAAGTTTCTTGAATCACAAGTGTCATGTTTGTTAAACTACAAATATAAATATATTTATATGATATATAACTGTTTTTCAGTATCTCTGCATTCTGTCCTAATCAGCTGTTCTCCATCTAGAAAAATGTAAGTGTAAGTGTAGAAGAAAAACCAGAGTGGATCCAAACATCAGACCAAAATGATCCTGCTTTTTAGTGTCTGCAGTCATAATTGTTGAGAAACAGTTAAATAGTTAAACTGTGTTAGACTGTTATAAATACTTGCTTACAAGCAGTTTGCCTTTTCCTACTGTCTGTTTTCAAAGTGGAGGGGGAAGGGAATGTTATTCATGGGGGGAGGTGCTGTCATTGTGGGCCACTTGTCAACAACATATGAACAACATAGAACTGTTTTATTTTCTCTATTTAAACAGTTTGATTATGTACATCTTTTGAAGTGAGGCTCTTTTGTTGATCAATACTGTGTTTTAAAACATGTTTTAATAGGCATATATGAAAGATGTTTAGAGTTGTCAGTCTGTAAGCTCTATATTGTATCCCCTAAAAAACCACCAGTTCAAAACAAACAGACCAAATCTTAAAAATTATTATTAGACATGTTCATTAAGACAGCAGTACAATTAGACCCTCAATCACATGTTCATTCCTGACTCTTTTGAGAAATGCCACTGATGTCACCATACGTCCACACTTCTCTTTACTCCAGATGTTACCAGCACCAGTGATGTTTTGTTCTGAATTACATAAACTTGATTGCTTAAAAATATATACTCAAGTTACTCAAATTACTGGAAATTCCAGTAATAGAAATGCAGAACAGAAAGCATAACTGTTTGCTGGATATCATGACATCTTTAGAAGTGCCTGTTAAAACTTAATTTAACAGTCTGGACATCATTGGGTTTATCACAGACTGTAAGTTCACTTTGACAGACCTGGAGAAAAACCTTAAACCACTATTCAACAACCTGCATGTGAAGGTCGCACAAACACACATACTGGTCACTCCCAAATTAATAGCCATTACATAAGAAATTATACTAGTGATATATACAAGTTAAATTTTAATACAAGTTTAAATTCAAATTACTATTAAAAGTGTAAATAATCTGAAATGTTAATTATGTGTGGGAGTTTTTAGTTTTAAGTTTTTTTGCATTAACTTAGATTTCTGGCACGATATCCAGCTGAAAAAAACACACAGTGAGTTTGTTATGGGTATTTATGGGCTAGCTATTTGCATAAGACCACCTTTGAGCCATATATGGAGTCTCCTTATATAGCTATAGACCACCCCCTTCCCACCGGTTTTGTACACAGGTAGCAAAGCTAGCTAATAAAGGTACATTTGTTCTTACACCAAATCCCAGCCAGGGTGAGCAGTAGCTCATTATCATTTAAAGACACATGCGCCCAAACTGGTTGCTGTGAACAGAGCGATTTTTGACAAGGTTAAAGCGTGTTGTTTTACATGACCATTGAGGAATTTTAACCAAAATATGTAGTTACAGACATTTCATGAAGACCCAACAGAAACATGCCAACTTGTGAAAAATCATCTAATGTCCCCTTAAGGTTTTTTTTTACCTATATTGATTTTGGGAATTAAATGTTTCTTCTTTGCCCTACTCTTGTATTGTATTGTATTGTGTTTAGCTCATTTGTATGAACCAGTATCTACAAAATAAATGTATCTCAAGTTAGACACAAATAAGTCTAGACAACATTAAGTTTTAAACAACAGGTATTCTTTAGTATCTGCGAAATATTAAGTGAAACACACACAAAAAAAGTGTGTAACATATGATATCATTTGGCTTTGTTGGGCTGGAGAAGTTGAACCTAACTCTACTAACAGATCCCAGGCCTGTGGATAGGAGTTAGGGTGTCCAGGACTTTTAAGGGTGTGGTGGAAGGACAAAGGGCCTTGAAAAACATGGAGGTATCAGAGCAGCTCAGCATAGTTCTCTGATCACCCTGTACACAACATTACCAGGATAAAAAAACATTATATTTGTTATAAAATATTTGTATTATAATGCCATATTATAATATAACAGTTGTTTGGTCTTTCAAGTCTGTTGTATTTTTGCAGATGTTTAAACATCTGTAAGGACATTATAGACCCTAACAGCAGGAGAGAAGTTATACAGTCCGAGTATGTAATACAGCAGGACTCAATGTAACAGAAGTGAGAGAAATAAAACCTCTTCTGTAACATGATCCTCCTCTGAAGAGATCTTCAGCCTCTTTGTTCACACAAACCACAGAAAACAACACTAAACACCTTAATTGTAAGAAAAACACTCCGGAAACGTCTTTTAAAAGCTTTAGAAGTGTCCATGATGATAAACTTACATAGTGTTTGTTGGGGTTTCGTCTCTTCTGCACGTCTTGAACTGTGACTTCTTGTACATTCCGCCGTGGCATGTTGCAACACTCTTAGTCTAAAATAACAGACACAAAATATTCTTCAGATCCAAAACAGTAATTCTGAGCAACTTTGCGCCTTCACTTATAGTCATTAGTCGCTGTTTGTCTGTTTTCTGCGTCTCTACCGTCAACGTCTAATTTCCTGCGCTGTGAAGCGAGTCAAACTACCAGCCTGTCCCAGCTCACCAAGGAGGGCTGCGCTCATGAAAATTAATTACGCTACGAGACGTTCGCCCAGCAGGCCTCACAGACTGGTTGAAAGACAGAAATTGGCACGTAGATATAGCTGCAGATATAGCAGACGTTTCCTAAACGGGGCGTCACCTTCAGAAGTAGGCGGTACCCCCAAAAGGGGGCGGTTAGGGGTGGGCGTAGAGATAGTCGTGTTTCTTTTTGACAACGGAAGAAAGCCACGCCCCATTATTCTATTTTAAATACAAAAATAGGGCGCCATCTTCTGGAGTGTCCTGCCCCAATTTGGAGGTCTCCGGCGTGCGGTATACAATATTTGGCCATTTGACCCCTTTTGGAAGGTACATAACGAGCACAAGGTCATAATCCATCTAAATGCCAAATTCCTTATGTTGACCAATTAATGTTGCATCTTAAACGCATTTTGCTTTATCGTTTCCTAAAATAAAGTGGATAAGAGATGTGACACATTACAACTGCAAATTCAGGGTTTGTGTGATTGAATTATCTGGAAAGTTTCTGTCTCTCCTAAGACATTAGCACTTATTATGATAAAGGGCAAAACTAACACAAGAATCTTCGATTATATTAAATGTCTGTGGTTCTGTACAGTTGATTTTTCTATTGGCATTCTTATTTAACAACTATCATTAATAATAATAATAATTTGTTTTCATAATTCACATATGTAATAATACAGTACAGTGTATCAATAATACAGTGTAAAACAGTTAGGACATTATTAAAACAGTGTAATAATGTCCATTTTGTTGTTAAATGTTTAACAGAGATAGTAATTTAACAGAAAATTCAATAACTTGAGTAAACATTACTTAAAGATACGAGTGGTTCTAACAATTATTTTACGTTGAATTTACTTAATGTTTTAAATTTCTGTCCAGTTACTCCACACTTATATCTTTAAGTAATGTTCACTCAAGTTGTCAAGTAAACATTACTCAATTTTTTTAATGGCAACCAGTTTTCTCTAATTTTTTAAGTAAACTCAACTCATCCAGGCTTACAGTGCACTTACCTTTTTAACTGCATTAAATTAGATAAAAAAGCAAATCACATAAGGTTCTTTTTCATTTTTTTATTTAAAACTTCTCAAAATACAACAACACAGTAAAGACAAGTTTAAAACAAGTTTGCCTTCAAGTTTAGCAGGTTTCCTACTTTTTCCCCTAACACTGCATCTACTCAAATAATAATATAATGAAAGCTATTGCTAAACAAAATCTGACCTTGGCCTTTTTTCACAGTACAGTGAGAGTGACAAAAATAAATAAATAAATGAATTTAAATAAATAAATCCCATAAAACAAACATTCCAACATTCTTGTGGAGGAGACCATTTGACACTGTGACCGCAAGCTGATTTTTCAAAGATTGAATTTTGGGTGCCAGCTCAACCTTTCCAAGGTTAAGAAATACCTGTTGGATAAAAAGGAAAGTGTTTTTCATACACTTTGGATAGTCCAAGTGTAGGGCATAAATCAGTCCGAAAAGAAGACAGAAGGACAGAGGCAGGTTGTCTGGTTTCATCACTGAATTGCCTTCCAAGATGATGCACACTCTGGAAGGGTTTAGCTGTGGACTTTCTGCATTGACGCAGAGGATTCCTACTGGAATTTGGTGGTCTTCGTCAGTGACATCCTAACAAAACATAAATAAATAAGATCATGCCAGGTAAATAATTCTTTGTTGTTTTTGAAATGTAAAAAGATAAAACAAGTGAGTCATGCACAAAACAGGAAAAATGTTCTCTATAGCTGCCAAGCCACATTTGTGGCAGTTTTACTACCAATACTACCAATACAATTATGGTAAAACTGTTAATCTGTTCTTCAAACTCAAAATACATTGGTCAAGGTTTTTCCCTTTCATATATTTAGAGTTTATTCACCCCCCCAAAAAATCAAACTTCTGTTGTTAATTACTCTCCTTCATGTCATATTTTAAACCCATAAGACTTGCATTCATCTTCAGTGCACATTAAGTTATTGTTAATTAAATCTGAGATGTGTTCCATCCACTCACACCCTGTGCGACTTATTTTGTAAATAAACATTTTCAGTCTGTAAATAAAAAGTCTGGGAAATATTCATTTAATTCTAAAAATTAGCAGCAGACAGTCTTCATTAATGGATTAATTTACACCTGCAACATTTACAACAATTTAATAACTTACAGAGCAGGTCTTAAAGAAGGCAGAAGGGTCATCCCCAAAATGACCGGCAGTCCACGAAGGCAAAGGGACCTAACATCTGTTGGCTCAGTGGTCTGGAAGATATTGTACGACACAGTTTGGTTGGGATATAGACATGTATTTAAATACTGAACCTCCCACAAATTCTATAGATTTTGGGATCAAAACAACAGAAAAAAGGGGAGATGTACACAAATCTGATGAAAAAGAAACATGGGAGAGTATAGCAGATGTCAGGAGAGAAAAAAATAAAATATATTAGATGAAGAGACTTAAGAATAGAGAAGACAAGAAAAAAAGAGAAAAACAGCAAAGCAGTAGTCAAAAGGAGTGGACTGGTGTGGACAAAAAAAAGCAAAAAAAACGCCCACCTTTGTCTGACGTAAAAGCTAAGCCAAAATCTGACCAGCATGGCCTTTCTTCTTTCTGAAGATGTCCATCAGATTTAAGGAGTGATGTTCTAGAGCAGGGGTCATCAACTATATTTGTCAGAGGGCCAGAGTTTTACCAGACAGTCTCCTTGGGGGCCGGACCCCCAAGAAGTAAATCAAATAAAAATCTAATTTTGGCTTTACATTATGTTTAATGTTTATACTTTTTCCATTTCATTACAAAACTGAAGGCATTTGATTCAGGCTCCCATCACCTATACCACAGTCGAACACTAGGAGTGATAGATATTTTGCTTTAATAGTGTGGACTAGGGTTGGGCGATGTCGACGAATTTGGCATCGTACGATGTCTAATGTTTATTTAGAACGGATC
>JAZGTJ010001472.1:32629-55808 GCA_036877575.1 Botia almorhae | reverse complement strand
TCTGTAACAGCAAGCCAGCTAACGTAAACAAGTGCTACTTTCCAATGCGATAGCTCATGCAAAGCACGGTGCAGAGATTGGATTAGACTAGGCTTTTGTCATGTATAATGATACACGGCTCATTAATAATGCTTACAAGGGGCCGTCAAGCCAAAGACGTAAATAGGTACTCTACAAGCCACGCAGCCAATGAGCGCTAAAAAAAAAACGCATCTACGTCACGGGCTCAAACGTAACTTTTAAAACCGGATGCACGAAATGGTCACAAAAAGCGCAAAAATGACCAATTTCCACTTTGTAACATTTTTAGTGACATATATTACTGTTTAAAGCAATGTACAACATGTATATATCTGTAAACAACTAAAAAAATGTGTTTTAGGGTGTTGTGACCCTTTAAAATTATATCTATACATTTTTCATGGTATCATATGCAGGGAAGAGAGGCTATTTATTGCATTACATGACAATTGACAAAATGAAAATATATATTTTTATACCCTAACCTTAATTACTAGGGATATGTGAGACTAGTCAACTAGTCAATTAATCGGTACAGCTGTTACTAGTTGGCATGAGAAAGTTCATCTGGAGTGTAAACAATTTTTTCTATTTTACCTCAGATCTTACATGCTCTTTCTCTGTCAGTTGTGGTGGTCGCAGAATAGTAACTAGAAAAATAAACAGGGTGTGGGTGTGTTTTGATTTGGAAGAAAATGAAAGTTACATGTATATTTACATTTATTCATTTAGCAGACGCTTTTATCCAAAGCTACTTACAAAAGGTGAGAGCGTTAAACATTTTGTCATAAGAACCAACAAGCCAAGTCTACAAAGCTACATTTACAAGTGGAAATTGTATTCTGTTGCTAAAGACAAGATGAACAAAAGAAGGGCTTTTTTATGTAGGAAAGAATAGAGCATTAGGCATTAGTCGGTCTGTAAAACTGGTGTTTTGAGTTAATAAATTAATCTGTTCACAGTTTACCATTTTTAATATCTCTTCTTTTCTCTAACCAAGTATGAAACAATTTGGGTAAATTTAAAAGTTAAATTTAAAATTGTGATGTTTTAAATGACATATTCTGCCAGTGTGTGGCGCTATGACTGTGACACACACAATAAGCACCTCTGTCATTATGAAAATCCTTAGGAAAACAGTCAAGAAAGAAATCAAAAGTTTTAATACGCAATGTATTGACATTTAATATGTTCAGTAGAGAATGATACATGATGTAAAGTCAACATCTTACAGTAACAGTTTAATCAACTGACCTACGAATCCTGTGATTTCTGGATTGGACATACAAAATAAGTTTAAATGTAATGGTACAATAAAGGAATCTTTATGATTATTTTATTTGTAAATTATTACAAAAACTTTACATGAAAAATTAAGCCAGTAGTGTACTATAAGGCACTGTTACACCTGTAAGGTTACAGGTATAGTGCTTTAAAACATAATTTAAAATATTTACCCTCCTTTACAATATCTTGGATCATTACCTTTAAACTTATTAGCCAGAAATGATCTTTGTGATTGCATGCTTGCACTGCATTGCAACTGTTAAACTACCCACAAAGAAGCCATTTAATGTCAGTTTAACTTTGTTGTGTTTATAACATACCCATCCAAATATGACCTATGATGACCCATCCAAATATGAAGTTTTAAAATGACTGTTTCTAACACAATCGTGTTATTGGCCTTTCGTAGAAACACTGAGACTGTTACAAATTACAGATAAAACTCCACAGTACAGGTTTTAGTTAACAGGTCTTTGGACTCAAACATACTGTATTTAGACATACTGTTTGTCTTATATTGTGATAACAAACCAGACACATAACAATAACAAACAAAAAAATGTTAGAAGTCAATGCTCCTAAAAAGCTTCTTAATGAGGATGTTAACTTTTGGTCTACATTGATTGTTCACCTACTGTTGCCATGTTTTCTATTTCTCCATCTGGAGGGCAGTGGACTTTTAAGTATCTTACTTAAGCCAGACTCCTTTGACGAGGTTTAATTCTTGGATACAACTGTTGAAAAAGAAAAAAATGTAAAACAGTTATACACATATTATAACCCACATTGGTGGAATTTGATCAAATGCGGTGATCAAATGCAATGGCAGAAATACTAACACACATTTAGCTTTGGCAATGTATGGTCAGGTTTAGCTGGTCAGAAATAAATTGATTTATTGTGATCTTAATCAGTGATTTTAGAGGTACTACCTTAAAGAGGCTTTGGTGTCACTCACCCCCAGCAGATTTCTTGGTATGTATCCCTCTCTGTTGCCCATGAGGGCCCACCACCATTCGGTCTCCTCCTCGTTGTCTCTGCAGACCACAGTCATGCAATCGCCCTCTCTGAATGGCAGCTCATCTTCCTGTTCATTCTTATAATCCCACAGAGCATACACCACCCCTCTGTTCATGATGCCCATCTTCTCCTGCACACCTGAGCATTTCAAAACAGATGTCAAACAGTAGAACTAAAATCGGTTATTAAAATCCACAGTAGGCAGAGTTGTTTAAGAACTAACAATACCTAACCATCATTAGGTAGCAGTGACAGCATATTAACCCCATTAACAGTGCTAAAGCATGGCCTCAAGTGAATTACTGCTTCAAAAAACAGGTATGATACATCAATTTAATTAAAGACACCAATGTTTTTAAAAAACTCCTGGTGTTTTTACCAACACTGGTCTTGTTAGGAGAGGACACATGGATTACAAACTGTAGCTAGATAATGTAAAGAACATTTTATATTTGAACAGCATATACAAATTTACTTATACTCTTGGTCTCATACAGTCTATGGACTTACACAGCCAAAGGGTAGCAGATAGGAGCATTGGTACATTTCATAAACAAAAAACATCAACTAATAAATAGGTTTGACGATTACTTTGATATGCATCTACTATATTTAGAAGTTACTGCAAACATGTCCCCAATCACAAGCTATCAATCCCATTACTTTGCTATTTTCTTACCTCATGTTATTGGCTCTAATCCAAAATCTAGAGAACTGAGAGCAATTGTATCCATTATACAGTTTTATTTAAGTAAAATTACGTAGATCGACTTAGTACCACATCCTTGGCTAATTGCAAAGACCGAAGTCTGCAATTTTCCAAATCTTATTACCCTCCCATCAATAATGCTCAAACTCCTTTAAGTTTAATAATATTAACAGTTTAAAAACTAACAAGATTTGGAGTAACCAGCTGATATTTTGTTTGTGATATATAAATATATTATCTAGTCTTGTCCTTCAACCTGTGGCTGTTACCACAAATATTAATTTTGCGAAGGAAGGGATGGATGATGTTAACTAATTAAAATTCACAGATGCCACACCAAGTTTCTAACATCCACATACCATCATAACAGGGCCAAATAATTGTCAGAAACATCAGACTTAGCACAAAATCTAAAAATTCAAAATAAAATTTACACGTAAGATTTTTTGTTTTACGTAAGACAATAAATAAATAGATAGCACCTTTATTTACAGTTCTGATTTTCATACGTCTTTAGAATATTCCATATCGGCTCCGTATTATACACACATTTCTCAACAAATCAATATTATTAACAGCAACCCAAGAATGGTGTAACAACGCCACCCATACCACCACGCCAGCAGAGGGAGCCATCCCCGGAGTACTAACTCCCGCTCCCTCTGCACTTCCTGTTTCCTGTTTCCTGTCATGGACTATATAAGCACAACCTCTTCCAAGACTCATTGCGAAGTATTGCCAGTATCATCGATCTGCCTTACCAAGAGTTTACTCTGATTGTTTGCCTGTGTATGTCATTGTCTGCCCACGTTTCTTGATATCTGGATTACCCTGTTGGATTTGTCTGCTTCTGGTTTTGACCTCGCCTGTTTACTCTGCCTGTTTGCTGCCTGCCCTGACCCACGCCTGTCTACCGATTGTGAGTGTTCTCTGCCTGCCCTGATCATAGCCCGTTTAACGTTTCTGATTTCTGTTACTGTGGATCTGTCTAATAAAACGCACATGGATTCTAACTGTCATGCCTCAGCGTCATTACAAATGGCATAGTAATTTGGGGCATTTTTACTCTTGATCTTTATGGAGATTGTAATACACCTAGGACATACACTTAAAAAATTAACATTAGTAAGGGCTAACTTAACATCCAATGTTCCATTACACAAAGGCTTCAAACATGGCTCATCAGGTTTTAGCGCTGGAATTATTGGTTTTAAGTAAGTAAATGAACACAGAAGCAGGAATGTTGTTACACACCATAGAGGAACTGAGAGCATTGAGTGTAGCCTTCCTCCATCTCCTCACATTTATCAGCTGCTGTCTGCATGTCACTGTAGGTCATAGCAAACACAGCTGCACCAGACTCCACCAGGAATTTACACACTTGCACGTTATTGCAGGAGGCCGCACAGTGCAGAGGCGTCCTGCCATATAGAAACGTGTATGAGTGAACCTAGCACATCATATTTTCAAGGTTATTTTAGTTTACTAAAACTATTAAAACATTTCTGTTAACTGAAATCAAATAAAATGTGGGCATAAATATTATTTGCAAACTACACAAAATTAGAAATGTTGGTAGTATAAGTTTAAATTAAAAAAAGCTTAAGCTGAAGCACTAAAATGACTAACTGAAAATTAAAACTAAAACAAATAAATTTAACTTAATTATTATAGCAATATTAAAAATAACAAAATTACAAAGCACAGAACAAAATCGCTAAAAGTGTAACTTAATTAAACAAAAATGAAAAATACAAAAATAAAAAATAAAAATAATAAAGTTCAATAAAACTAAAAACTTAAATAACTGCATATTTTGCATTTTGCGATTATAAGTGCATAGCTTTAACAAAATATGGTTGCATATCAAAATGTTACTACAATAACAATATGAGGCTAAAGTCTGATTTACACATGCTAACGCCATGCTTAATCATGTTAGAATGCCAAACCATTATACATTTTGCAGGCTGGGCTTTGTCAAGCCAACATAAAATTTGTCCTCAAACTTTACTATCTAGATTATTTTATGGCAGCACAGGGACAACATCTGGTACTGAAATAGATACTTCTGCATTGTTGTTCATTTGTTGTATAAGTAGGATGTGTCGGTTGGTTGATGTGGTATTTGTCCCACCCCTGCTGCACTTTAATTGGATGGCTAAGTAAAAAGTGATACTGATGAGAGCAGCTTTTTACATAAAGTTAAACAGTCTTCAACTGGTTTGCTGGTAACACGAAAAAAATGCTGAGCGCTCAGCATTGAACATTTACCACCGTGTCCTGCTGGTGCTCCTATTGCTAGTTATTGAAAAATATGCTGGCTGCAGGAAAAACAATTTGGTATACACAGTTTTACTCTTGGAAAACTTATGGACTTCATTTAAACCTAACATGCTTATGGACTGTGAGGAACTTTTGGTACTATGAAAAGCCTTTGGTAAAGTAGAGGAAAACACTTCCTTTGGTTTGTAATAAGTTTTCAGTACAACAGTGTAAAGAACAATACTTATCTATACGTAAAAGTAAATTATTCAGGTTTGTTAAAACACTACTCACCAGCCATCGCTGTCCGCAGCATTGACATTGACTCCAAACTGCACCAGGAATTTAACAATCTCTGTATGACCTGCACATACTGCATTATGTAGTGCTGTGATGCCCTCATCGTTTGGCTGACTGGGATCCTCAACCTGTTAAAAAACAAAACATTCTCATTATATACATCATGTATATGCATGATAACGGTATATATACATGATATATACTACATGTATATACTACACATATATACTACATGTGTGTGTATGATGGTACAGTCATGGCCAAAAATATCGGCACCCTTGCAATTCTGTCAGAAAATGCAACACTCCTCTCAGAAAATTGTTACAATTGCAAATGTTTTGGTATTCATGTGCTTATTGTTTTTGCTTGCACTGGAACAACACAAATAAACAGAAAAGACGAGTCGAACTTGATAAAATTTCACAAAAGTCAAAAATGGACTGGACAAAATTATTGGCACCTTGTCAAAATTGTAAGGAATAATTGCTTTTCAAGTATGTGATGCTCCTGGGCAACAAGTGTAGGCAATACAGTAATCACAATTGCAACCAGTTAAAATGAAAAATTGGAAAAGTTGACTCAAACTTTGTGTTGTGTCACACTGACCATGGAGAAAAGAAATAAGCGTAAGGAGTTAAAAAAGTGGGAAAACATGGACAATATCAAGACTACTCAAGGAGTCCATCTCCAGAGATCTTAATGTTCTTGTGTCCACAGTGCACAATATCATCAAGAGGTTTACAGCCCATGACACTGTAGCTAACCTGCCTGGACGTGGATGGAAGAGCAAAATTAATGAAAAAGTACAATGAAGGACATAATTCGAATGATGGATAAAGAACCCAGATTAACTTCCAAACAAATTCAAGCTGAGCTGCAAACACAGGTACAACAGTGTCAGCTCGCACCATCCGTCGCCATCTGAATGAAAAGGGACGCTATCATAGGAGACCCAGGAGGACACAACTGCTGACACAAAGGCAAAAAAAAAGAATGACTGGAGTTTGCCAAAACTTATGTGAGAAAACCACAATCCTTCTGTGAGAACGTACATCAACTAATAAATAGGTTCGACAATTACTTTGATATGCATCAACTATATTTGAAGGTTACTGCAAACATGTCCCCAATCATAAGCTATCAATCCCATTACTTTGCTAGTTTTCTTACCTCATATTATTGGCTCTAATCCAAAATCTAGAGAACTGAGAGCAATTGTATCCATTATACAGTTTTATTTAAGTAAAATTACGTAGATCTACTTAGTACCACATCCTTGGCTAATTGCAAATTTCCTTCATGAGCAAGATGTGGCTGTTACCACAAATATTAATTTTGCGAAGGAAGGGATGGATGATGTTAACTAATTAAAATTCACAGATGCCACACCTAGTTTCTAACATCCACATACCATCATCCACACTTTCATTCCCCAAGGTCCTGTAGTCAGCTGGATCCAAACTCTGAGACTAGATGGTGGGGAACTGGATGAAATGACCCTGAGACTGATCACCAGGATTTGATAGACTTCTTTAGTAAACCTACTGTTATTTACATGACAACTTTTAGCTTTATTTTGTTTCCTGCTTAGTCGCAGCAGTGTGATGTTATGGGTGCAATTAGTAACATTATGCCTCACCGGTTTTTGTTGGCACGATCTCTCAGTGCCTGACATATCAAATATAACTGGATCAGTTTTCCATAAATAATTAACTATAAATCATCAAAATCAACTTCGTATCTAAAACCGTTACAAATTGTAGCTTTAACGTGCCAGAGAAAAACGCCCTCCTGGTCGAGCCTGGCTTCTCCCAAGGTTTTTTCTCCATCTAAACATTATTGAAGTTTTGGTTCCTTGCCACTGTCGCCCTGTTGGCTTGCTTGCTGGGAGACTGTCGACGTCTAACTTCGTAAATTGTAAACGTCTAATATTTTATTGTATATATTTTATGTATGCATGTATGTATGCTACTTTTGCATGTTATGTAGGTCATGGTACTACTGCAAATCCCTTATAGCCCTGTCCCATGAGATGTTGTCTATTATATGCCATCCCTATGTAAGCTGGAACGCATATCTTGCTCAACAATTTTGTGGTTTTATCGGTTCAGTCAACCCTTTATTCATAAACATACTATAAACCTAGTATACCTAATTAGTCTTTTACATCCCACACATATTATTTGCAATAATACCATGTATATTATAACCTGTCCGACATTTGTTCTGTGTTTTTATTATTATTCTTTGTTTCTCTATGTAAAGCTGCTTTGAAGCAATGTAACATTGTAAAAAGCACTATATAAATAAAATTGAATTGAATCATAACAGGGCCAAATAATTGTCAGAAACATGGAGAAAACCACAATCCTTCTGTGAGAACGTACTGTGGACAGATGAGACAAAAGTAGAGCTTTTTGGTAAAGGACATCATGGCACTGTTTACAGGAAAAAAATGAGGCCTTCAAAGAAAAGAACACAGTCCCTACAGTCAAACATGGTGGAGGTTTAAAGATGTTTGGGGTTGCTTTGCTGCTTCTAGCACTGGTACGAATGGTATCTAATGATTACCAAAGAACTTTGGGGCGCAACATAGTGGCCAGTATCAGAAAGCTGCGTTTCCACCAGAGGTCCTGGGTCTTCCAGCAGGACAATGACCCAAAACACACTTCAAAAAGCACCCACAAATGGTTACAAACAAAGCGCTGGAGAGTTCTGAAATGGCCAGCAATGTGTCCAGATCTGAATCCCATAGAACACCTGTGGAGAAATCAAAACAGCAGTTGGGAGAAGGCATCCATCAAATCTGAATGACCTGGGGCAGTTTGCAAAAGAAGAGTGGTCCAAAATTCCAGTAGAGAGGTGTAAAACTCATTCATGGTTACAGGAAGCGATTGATTTCAGTTATTTTTTCCAGGGGGTGTTACGTTAAGGGTGCCAATAATTTTGTCCAGTGCATTTTTTGGGTTCTGTGTGGAACTGTTTTTTGTGTTGTTCCAAAAACATTTTGGTGAGTACATTTGCAACTGCAAAAGTTTTCATTTGCAACTGCAAAAGTTTTCATTTGCAACTGCAAAAGTTTTCTGAGAGAAGGGACGCATTTTCTGACAGAATTACAAGGGTGCCAATATTTTTGGCCATGACTGTATATATGACAACAGAAAACTGTGTAACATTCTTAATTTTAACTATAATGTAAAATCTAAAACTTTAAATAACTATGTTGTAAAATTACTCAATACTCAATAAGTCTTAAAATCCACATTAATTAATCTGGAATCCTAATAATCATTCATTGTAGTCCGACGTGTACTTGCAAATACACATGCGCAAAGTCTCACATACACACTCACAAACACACACAAAAACATACACACAAACCTCTTAAAGGTTAGAATACTAGACAGTAACTTTCCTCATATATGACCCTCTGCACCAGATCAAACTCTCCCTCCAGAGATGAGTCCAGTAGCAGTGCTAGAGGATTGAATCGCACTCGCATGTCATGGTCAATCCGTTCAGATCCGGCTTTACGAAGGTTTGTCCTTTTACCCTGCAGAGAACAGCCATCATCATCAGATTCCATAATCAGCACACAGAGGACAGATCACCATTGAAACAAATGGTGCTCCTCTGATTCACTGTAGTTTCAGGGTTATTCATTGTACCCTTGTCAAGGATTTAATATGTATCTCTTGTGTGTAGTGTCCATAAAAAGATTTAAAAACAAAAATGTGTTGATGCATTCCTTTTTAATTAAGTTTACCAGTATTGCAACTCATGTCTAAAACAATGCATGTACGTGTTTGGTTCTGCCATCTAACTATTAGGTAGCTACACATATCCTTATTTCTATGAAAATTCACATACCTAATTGTAAGGGCCTGTCTACACCTGGTATTAAGATGTGTTTGGGTCTATGAGATCACAAGCAGACAACGCAAAACATAGGTATGTATGGAGCCTAAACATTTAAAGCGCTTTTGTCTCATTTTGCGAGCAGGTAAAATGTGTGAGCTTATTTCATCCATTGTTATAAAAGATCTGAAAACCCCATACATACACAGTGCCTTGCAAAAGCATTCATACCCCTTGAACTTTTTCACATTTTGTCACCTTACAACCACACACTTAAATGTATTTTATTGAGATTCTATATGATACACCAACACAAAGTAGCACATAATTGTGAAGTGGAACGAAAATGATATACGGTTTTCAAAATTTTAAGCAAATAAAAATCTGAACAGTGTGGAGTGCATTTGTATTTAGCCCCCTGTACTCTGATACCTCTAAATAAAATCCAGTGCAATCAAGTGCCTTCAGAAGTCACCTAATTAGTTAATAGAGTCCACCTGTGTGTAATTTAGTCTCAGTATTTAGTCTCACACCTGTTCTGTGAAGGTCTCAGTGGTTTGTTAGAGAACACCAGTGAACAAACAGCATCACAAAGACCAAGGAACTCACCAGACAGGTCAGGGATAAAGTTGTGGAGAAGTTTAAAGCAGGGTTAGGTTATGAAAAAAATATCCCAAGCTTTGAACATCTCAGGGAGCACGGTTCAATCCATCATCCAAAACTAGAACAAGTGTGCCACAACTGCAAACCCACCAAGACATGGCTGTCCACCTTAACTAACAGACCGAGCAAGGAGAGCACTGGTCAGAGAAAAGCAGCCAAGAGGCCCATGGTCACTCTGGAAGAGCTGCAGAAATCCACAGCTCAGGTGGGAGAATCTGTCCACAGGACAACTATAAGTCGTGTACTTCACAAATCTGGCCTTTATGGAAGAGTGGCAAGAAGAAAGCCATTGTTGAAAGAAAGACATAAGTCGTCCCGTTTGCAGTTTGCCACAAGCCATGTAGGGGACACAGCAAACTCAGGACACAGGAAGAAGGTGCTCTGGTCAGATGAGACCATAGTTGAACTTTTTGGCCTAAATGCAAAGTGTTATGTGTGGCGGAAAAGTAACACTGCTCATCACCCTGAACACACCATCCCCACTGTGAAACAAGGTGGTGGCAGCATCATGCTGTGGGGATACTTTTCTTCAGCAGGGACAGGGAAGCTGGTCAGAGTTGATGGAAAGATGGATGGAGCTAAATACAGGGCAATCATGGAAGGCTGTTGGAGGCTGCAAAAGACTTGAGACTGGGAAGGAGATTCACCTTCCAGCAAGACAATGACATACAGCCAGAGCTACAATGGAATGGATCAAAGAATATTCATGTGTTAGAATGGCCCAGTCAAAGTCCAGACCTAAATCCCATTGACCACCTGCGGCAAGACTTGAAAATTGCTGTTCACAGACGCTCCCCATCCAATCTGGCTGAGCTTGAGCTATTTTGCAAAGAAGAATGGGCAAAAATTTCAGTCTCTAGATGTGCAAAGCTGGTAGAGACATGAGAAAAAGACTGGCAGCTGTAATTGCAGTAAAGGTGGCTCTACAAAGTATTGACGCAGAGGGACTAAATACAAATGCACACCACATTTTCCAGATTTTTATTTGCTTAAAAATTTGAAAACCATGTATCATTTTTGTTCCACTTCACAATTATGTGCTACTTTGTGTTGGTCTATTACATAAAATCTCAATAAAAAACATTTAAGGTTGTGGTTGTAATATGACAAAATGTGGAAAAGTTTAGGGGGCACTGTACATGTACAAAATTTGGTCATATTGATGCAAGATTATTGCACATCAACTTTAACCTCCCTGGTCATGTTTTAACAAAAGCAGAAGGTCCCATTCATACACCCCTCCTCAAATAGGACAGAAGCGGTCAAAAGTGGACAAAAGAGACAGATTAAAACACCAGGCGTAAACAGGAATGTGCCTCTCTCATCCAGTTATGATCCAATCAACCAAAACGCATCATAATACTAGGCATAAACAGGACCTAAGGATTTGTCTGTAATTGTAAGTTCTTATGAGGAAAGGAACAAAAATTGCTGCTGCAAACTGGATAAAAATAGATAATGTCCCATCTCATAATTTAATGTTTTACATGCACTCACAGTCTTTACTCCCACTTGACCACTGACCAAATACCAGAAACACATCCTGTAAGTGGCCAAGTCAAAAACTGCAACTGTGGGTATTAAAGCAGGTCCAAAGCATAGTATACACAATATACATACTATATACTCCAAAAAATATGATATATTGCTATTCCGAAAAAGGCTGAAACCTGTTATAGACCGGCATTTTTGGGGCACTTACAGGAGGCAAGGGAACCTGGCCAGTGACCTCCGGAGGCTTCATGCTGAGGGTGTCCTCTGGAGTATCCTGCTCAGCACCACTGGGATAGGGAGGAGGGGGGTATGGAGGAAACTCCTCCAGGAAGCTCTCTGGCAGTGGTGGAGAAGGGGGGCTAAGAGGCTGGGGAGGTGGTGAAGGTGATGCTAAAATGTCTGGCTGTGGAGCGGTTTGTGGGGGTGGTGGAGAAAGGATGTCCTCTCCTTTGATTTCTAGTGTGGTCGTACAATCCAAATGCTCTTTAAGTGGCTGATCTGGCCCTGTCAGTGAAAATTCCTCTGATCTAAGAGGTTCTGTTGCAGTCTCTTTCTCCTGTTCTCCAGGAGAACTCACTGTGGTCTCCATAGCAGCCAGGGTGGTCTTCTGGTACAAGAGCTTCTGGATATTAGGGCCACCTGGGCCCTCAGGCTCTGTGATAGAGCTACGTTTCTTGAGGGGCCTCGGTGCATTGTAGAGTTTTTTCCTGAGAGCCTCCAAGTCAACATCGCTTTGGTGGCGGTAGGGATTTGAGATGAAGGGCAGAAGTTTGGTGGGACTTAGAGGTCTAGGAATCCGTTCTGTCTCATGGTTCTCCAAAGCAGAACCTCCAGTATTCTGTTCTGTCTCTCTTCCTGAGCCACAGAGGACATCCAGGTATGGGTTGTCAGGGTGCTGGTTTTCAGCCTGCTGGCCTGAAGAGATAACTGGCTTTCCATAAACTGCAGAAACATAAAAAATAGCTGTCAATAAAAATATTTGCTGTATAATTAAAATAACTGCTTACTGTAATCATTACCTTTCCTGTACTAATGTGATTGCTTTAAAGTTACTTTTAATATAAAAATAACATTACTTGCATTACATATAGTGTTTAATTATAGTTTATCTCAACTTAAATTTGGTGTCCAACAACAAATCATTTTGAAATGCTGACATGAAATATAACCGAATATGGAAGTAAGTTATGTCTTGTGTTTAAACAAACCTTCCTCACCACTGATAAAGTTGTTGCAATTCTGTGCTCGGGTCAATGCTCCTTGCACAGCCTGTTGCTGTGTTTTGCTTGCTGTGAAGTGTTGTGTATACATTGAGTAGATGGAGCTGGCGGTCAGTGTTTGGGGTTTGTGTAGGATTTGCCAGTCTAAGTCTTTTGTTCCAGAAGGGTTAAGGCTGAAGGGGTACACGGTGGCAGCTGGCGGAGCCTCTGGTTTGAAAGGAAGTGGTAAAGTGTTCCCCTGAGGAGTGCCAGAAGCCAGTTTGCCAGTGTGCAGTTGCTGAGTGGGTGGCGTACATCTCCCAGGGTAGGTTCCAGACAGATTGGCCTTTTTGGGTTTACTTGGTACTGGAGGTGGAACCTTAACTGTGTTCTTGACAGCACTCTGATCATATGGAGATATAACTTGTCATTTAGGCATTTTAGGCCAAGTGGGTATTTTAAAGTTTTATTCAAATGATTCACATAATATGAATGCAAGATTTTTCAAAGCACTGAACAATAAAAAATGTGGAAACAATATAGTTGATTCATAATCTGTGCTCTTAAGTATGTACTTGAAATGGCTAGTTCAATAAAAATGCATGAAATGCAGTCTTTATTTACTTGTTATTCATGCCCTGTGGCCTTCTAGGTTCTCCTGAACCAAAACAGAGAATTTTTAAAGTTCTGGGTTTCATCCTTGCAATGGCAGTGCATGATCATGCACTGTTCACGTCTGCACCGCTTATAGTACAGTTTATGTTTACTGTATATATTTGCACTTAAGAACCATATGACATTAACCCCTTCTGATTGCTCCCTGGAAGTGGAGGCACTAGACGTCCGTCCACTGGGCGATGGTGGAATCCGTCATACAACCTAGAACATCAGGCTGTGCATTGGGGCCTTACATTCTGAGGAGCTACAGTTCTACACCATGACATCTCCCTGTCACGCTATAATACTTGGACTGCCTTGGCTTCGCCAACATGAACCTGTCATCTCCTAGAGGGTGACATTTTGCAGTGGGGAGTTAACTGTCAACAGAACTGTCCAAGCAAGGTCAGTTGTCTCATCTGTTCAGTAATGCTGCATGGAAATAAATACTACTAAATATCCAGTCTCCCAAACCCAACATACCTTCAGTTTACGCAGACCTAACAGAGGTTATAACAGCAAGAAAAAGGCCTCTCAATTACCCCCTCATCGTGCAGTTGACTCACCTCATCCCAGGTTCAGTTCCCCCTAAGGGAAGAGTTTTTCCCCTATCCTAACCAGTCTGAAGCAATGAAGGAGTATATGGAGAAAGAATTAGCCAAAGGCTTTATACGTCCATCTAATTCTCCAGCATCCACAGGCTTTTTTTTGTTAAAAAGAAGGATGTTGGTTTAAGACCCTGCATCGATTATCAAGCCTTGAATAATGTAACCATTAAGTTCCAGTACCCGTTACCTTTAGTCCCAGTATCCCTTGAACAACTCCGTCAAACCAGGCAGGTTCTATAACAAACTTGATTCACACAGGGCCTATAATCTAGCACGAATCAAAGAAGGAGATGAATGGAAGACAGAATTCTCAACAACTTCAGGTCACTATGAATACCTAGTCATGCCCTTCGGCCATGCTATCAGTCCCTCAGTGTTTCAATCCTTTATAAACAATGTTTTCAGAGAGATGCTTGAAAAAAGGATCATCATCTACATCAACGACATCTACATCAACCTCATTTATTCCAACTCACTCGACGAACACATCCAGCCTGTCAGATCCGTTCTCAAATGACTACTAGAATATCAGTTATATGTCAAAGAGGAGAAATGAGAGTTTCACTGCACAAGCACATCCTTCCTTGGATACACAATTAGGAGAGGAAGGTATATTCTGTCTCCTGTTGGCCCCAACCCAAAACCGTGAAAGAATTACAAAGAATTTCTATAGACACTTTATCAGAGACTTTAGTTCAGTTGCTGCTCCATTAACCTCCCTTACTAAACAGGTATCCGGTAGACTGAAGTGGTCTTCCCAAGCTGAAATGGCCTTTCAGGATCTAAAGAAACGTCAGCCCCTATCCTTAAGCACCCCAATCCCGAACAACCCTTTATTGTGGAGGTAAATGCATCTAATACAGGGGTAAACGCCATTCTCTCACAACGTCACGGTGCCCCCAAAACAAGTTATTTCCATGTACCCTTTTTTTTCACGCACACTCTCCCCAGCTGAGTGTAACTACAACGTTGATAACCGGGAATTATGAAGTTATTATTGGAGGAATGGAAACAACAATTAGAGGGAGCCATTTGCAGCCATTTACAGAACTAACTGACCATAAGAATCTGGAGTGCCTCCGGTCAGCCAAGAGACTCAACCGCCGATAAGCCAGGTGGGCTCTGTTCTTTACTAGGTTTCAATTTACTGTCACTCACTGTCCCGGGTCCAAAAACACCAAAGCTGATTACCTTTCCAGCCAATCAGAAAAAGCACCCTCTCCCTCAAGCAAAGAACCCATCATTACAACCCATCGTAGCTCCAGTACAGTGGGACATTATGACCGAAATTACTCAAGCTAACAACCAGACCCCACAACCCCCAGCATGCCCCATCAACCTCACCTTTGTCCCGGGGCCTTTCTAAATCAAAATCACTTAATTTCCCAACTCCATGGAACCCCCAGCTCTGGTCATCCTGGCATTACAGCTACTATCTAACTTTTAAGAAATAATTTCTGGTGGCCACCACTCTCCACTGACACCACTAAATTTATCCAGAAATGCAGTACCTGTCAAATGGCTAAGACCTCTGTTACAACCCCTACCCACACCCCAACGCCCCTGGTCCCAAATTGCAGTTGATTTTATCACTGACCTTCCCAACTGTCAGGGTAACAGCATCATCCATCCATAATTGATAATTTCTCCAAAGCATGTTGCCTTGTTTGATTACCCAAGCTCCCTACATCCTTAGAAACAGCAGAAATCCTGTGTAACCATGTTTTTAGATTCTATGGTTTACCAGAGGACATAGTTTCTGACCGAGGCCCTCAATTCACAACCAGAGTTTGGTCAACCTTTTATGAGATCCTTTGGGTGAACATTAGTCTCACGTCCGGATGTGATCCTCAATCCAATGGCCAAATTGAGTGGCTTAATCAGGAAATTATTCATTTTCTAAAAACCTATTGCCATGAACGACAGGACCACTGGAGCGGGTTTCTCAACTGCTTAGTAAATCATCAACCGGTCTGACACCCTTCAAGTGTGTGTTAGGTTTCCAACCTCCACTATTTTCATGGTCCGGCGAACCCACTGCCCTGCCCTCGATAACAGCCAGAGAGAAATCGTCGGATTGCGTTAATCTCTGTGCTCATCATTACTGTGTTCATTCTGTCAATACACCCTCACTTCCAATTGTATCGTCTCTCTCTCTGTGTTTTGTCCTGACAGTTTTATCTAAAATGCATTTTGTTTTTCATACTGCTAGATGGATGGGCAGAAAATCCCTTGTGGGAATACTTTACAGAGCCAAGAGCTCTGTAATAGGAATGTAACAGGCCATACAGAAAGAAGCTCTAATCTATTAACATGGGCGCCGAAAAAATACACACTTCATACGTACAGGCCTGAGCCTCCTTGCACCAATGACAAGAAAATATCTGTTCTCTGCCCTCTACAGTTCCAAAAGAGAGATTATTTAGTGAGGTTGTGTCCCTTTATGAGAGGAGTAAATTGCTCAATACAGAAAATGCAGAAAAACACATTTCCTGCATTTAAATTTGCTATTATTAAACTGGGATTACTAAGTAAAAATGTGTTCGTAAACCAAAGAAGTGGACTGCATAACAGGACTTTAGGACTGCAAATGTCTTTACTAGTAATTATTTTTTAAATAGAGAATATGAAATGTATAAAATATAAATTTTACACACAATAAATGTTCACTCAGTTTCACTAATTTTCTTTATGTCTCATATATGTAATTTAATGTATTTATATCTGCCCCATCTCTGCCAGATTGCTTTCTCCAGAATATCTGCATTGGCCATTAAAATTGACCACGAACGTTAAACATGAACGTTAAGCATGACACATTTAGATATCAGTTTACAGTTTAAATGTATAGTGTGACTCCACCTGGGCATCTCTTACAAGGTCTTCACTGCTCTGGTTCTTACGCAAAGAGGCTATGAGTGTCTCTGTGGACTCAAACATAGAGACTGGACGTACTCTGCAGTCCTGTTTTAGCACAGCCGTGTCACCTGGACCAAAAAAAAAGTGAATTCACAGTACATAACATAGGAATCTAACACAAGGTTGTACACAGTGTTACAAATCTAACTAGAAGGACAAACTTTATGTTGGCTTGACACAACCCTGAAAAGTGTATAATGGCTTAAAATACTTTCGGTCTGACATTCCCTAACACGATGATAACAAGTTTAACATGTTTTTGTATATTGTTAACTTTTTAACAAGCTAACATGATTTTAATATCTTAACATGATGCTAAAATAATTTTACATGAAGCCAACACATTTAACATTAAATAACATGATACATGAAGGACATTTTAACATGATGCTACTATGCTTTAACATGATACTAACACATTTTAACATGATGTTAACATGTTTAAACATAAATCTAACATTAGTTAACATGATGCTAACATGTTTTAACATTAATTAGCATGATGCTAGCACATTTCAGCATGATGCTAACATGTTTTAGCAATTAGCATTATTTGGCATTTTGTCAAACCAACATAAGTGCTTTGGGGCATAAACAATCATCTCTGGTCACCTCTGTCTGACCCAGAAAAGTTTGGGTCTATTTTTTAGAAGGGAATTTAGCCATGTATTTCCTTCCCCAACTACCACATAACTATTGGTTTATATATTGATAACAAAAACAACTTTTGAGTATCTCACAGCTGTACACCAAACACATGAATGCTTACATTTTAATCCATTGGCGTTAGCTGTTCTTTAACAAAACAAAATTTAAAAAAGATTTAGCCACCTGCCGTCAACAAAAGCACTGTTTATGCTCTTCAAGCTGCTGCTTTATAACCCTAATGCTGTTGTACCGTATGGTTGCTGGTTTGTGAGACATACCTGTTTCTGTCATTTTCTGATATCAGCATTTAAAAAGTCACTAGATTACTTTTATGTTGTTCCTGTATGATGTATAACTTGAAACCCATTAAATGACTTAAAATCTAAACAGATTTTGAAAAACAAGACATCATAGACTTGCCGACTTTGTACATGGTTACAGAAAAACTGGGCAATCATACACTGAAGGACTGAGGATCACACACTACCAGACTTCCAAATAATTTTAAACTTGGGCTGTCACAATAGCAGAATTTTAGAATTTGTTTATCATGGTCGGAAGAATTTATGATAATGTTATTGCGATATTTGTTGAAATGTTTAAAAATAACTAAAATAATGCTATCAGTCAAGATCAAGGGCATTGGCTATTGGGCCCAGGAAAAGGCTGGCACATGGACGGGGACTCGGTGGCGCACCCTGGTATGGGACAATACATATGGTGCATGTATCATTCATACATGCACTGTACAAGACTTGGCGTTAAATGCATGTGACAAACATGCATCATTTTCTGAGAAGGACCAGGTGGTAATGCGTTATGCTTGGGCCCATCATCGCTGCTTGCAGCTATATTGTTTGTTTTCTCCCTTTTTTGGCCAATGAAGGAGTTTGTGACTATTGTGTCTTTTAAGGCAAAATGTTCAATGTTAAATGTTTTGTCACACATGGAGGTGAACCATTGCAGGTAACATCTGGACAAAAAAGGCACATTACACTCATGTAACACAAAGCCACTTGAATGTGTGCAGAATTACATTTGAAAGGTTTCAATAGGGTAATGTTTTGTGGTAATTTGACCGTCTGTCCTGATTTGAGGCTTTTTAGGCTTCTTTTTAGAATAACGCTAACACGATAAATTGTTAGGTTATCTAACAGTGTACCGGTGATTGGAGGAGTGACCATCCTTATGTGGTACAGTTAGTGTACCTTCTGGGTAAGTGGGTTTAATCAACGGGTCCTGTTTAACTGTGCCCCTGGGCATCATAGAAGATTGAATATAAGGACCAACTGCAGCCACACGAGACAGTCCTGTTTGTTGTGGCATCTGACCATCTGAAGGCACCTGTTCAAAAAAAAAAATTGTGTTACTGCCTATAGGGCCCCGTTGCACTTTCAGTTCTTGGACCCTAACAATAATGAATAATAATAATTCTAAGGAATATCCAGTGTCTTGGTATGATGCTTACCAAGTGATCACATGAAATCCCTATTAGGAGTATTTAAAAGTTCACAGTGTTGCCATGGTGTGGCGATAAAATTATAGCGAAAAATGGAAACAGGAAGTCTCTAATATCTACAGCATGCATTGAGTGACTTACATCACACATGGAAAATATGTTTGGTGTGGTGGGCTGGTGACGTTGATATGACTATTGTGAGACACGGTTAGTGCCACCAACTGGCAACAGGAAGTGCATCACTTAAAACAAACTTTAAAATAGTTAAGCTAGCAAGTCACTTCAGACTTGGTCAGAATAATGCAAAGATATTGCTGATGTAAAGTTCTAGAGGCCTTTTTGATATCTTAAATTGTTGCCATGGTAAAACATCAACTTTCAACTTTATTTGCGTTGCTTAACAGGATTAAAATAGCATGAAATTGCATGCAATGTGTGGACAAATGCTTAGACACAGGTGTAGTGGGGGGACTCTATAGCACCCCCTTTTGATTAAAGTGATGGGGTTAGTTTTGCCTACAGTCACCAAACTTAGTACATATATTGTTCTAATCAAGCCAGACAACTTTCAAAATTACATTTATTAACTCTGCCCAACAGGAACTCAACCATTTCAGACTGTATGTGAATTTTGTCAATTCCAGGCTCAGAGTTTTTAAATACTCCTCCTAAGAAATTTACAGGGCAAATGTTATGCCGTAATATTATTAAATAGTAATACATTCAATATGGAGTGTTTTTGCAGACAATTCTATACATTTTCTTTTACACAAACGTGCAATGTCTGCCAAAATTTAAATGAAAATGCAAAGTCAACTTGAAAATTGCATTCATTTGCATCCATGTCTTATGAGTTACAACCTCGTCATATTTAAATTGCAATAGCAATTACCCGTCTGCGATTTCGTCAGTCATGTACTTAAGTCTGCCAAAACTCAAAAGCAAACGGAACTCTCTTGCATTTACGATGCCTTGCACACAAACCTGTCATTTAGTGTCAGGGATGTGACTATACTATGGGGTGTGTTTTGCAATTGCTTTTTAAAATAGTCCTCAAAAACACTCCATAATTGAAGATTCTAGATTGCAAAGAAATTTTTGATATCTTGAACAACAATAAATTTAAGGCAAAAAAATTAAAACAGGAAGCGTTTCATCTTCTGCATGCATTGAGTGATTTTGTCCAAACGTGAGCTGTATGTTCAAACAGGAACTGATGACATAGAGGTGGCTATTGTGAGTCACAGTCATAGAGCCATCAACTGGTAAAAGGAAGTGTGTCATTTTAAACAGAGTTTAACAGAGTCCTTGTGAATGTATTGATGTTGCCATGGTGAAGCAAACAATTAATAGCTATAAACGGAACAGGAAGTGTCTCATATCTTCTGCATGCATTGAGGGATATACATCAAACTCTGAAATATGTTTGGTGTGCCTATTGAGAGTCATAGTAATAACTCCAACTGGCAGAAAGAAGTGTGTTACGTAAAACAGAACTTAAAAGAGCAATTTAAATTTACCCTAGTCATTTCAAACTTGGTTAGAATAATAGAGAGACATTAAAGATGCTAAATTGTGAACAGATTGTTGATATCTCAATTGCTGTTGCAATGGTGAGAAAATCACTTTATGACAAAAAGGGAACAGGGAGTGACAAATATTTTCTGTGTGCATTTACATAAAACTTGGGAAATATGCTTGGTGTTGTGGGCTGATCACAATAATCAGTTACTTTTGGAGTTAAGTGACAACTATGCATTATTTTCTGAGAAGCACCAGATAGCGATGGTGTTATAGTGCTTGGGCCCATCATCACTCCTTGCAGCTATATTTTCTTTAATAGCTATTTGGCTAAAAATTGAAGTACCTACATCCTACCTGAAATTAGAAAGGAAATTGCTAGCCATCCAGTATTTATTGACATAAATACAGATCTCAAATTTCATATCCCTTATGATCTTACATGTCTTGTTTCATGTGACTCTATCAAGAAATTTGGCACAGTCTTGCTATTAATGCTACTAACACTTGACTACATGGGGCCTAGGTCAGAAAGCAGACAGACTGGTCTAACCAACTGTATGCTAGCCATCACGTCACTGAAGACACATCATTCAAAACTCATAGAATTACCTAAATATCATAATACAGAGACTGTGTCTGTCACCCAGAATGGTAAATACAAAACCTGTAAACAATTCAATGGCAATTTAATCAATGGTATGCTAATTAAAAGATACATAATACAGACAAACAATTAATAAGGTTTGGTTTGCAGAATATTAAATCGATCTATTAACGATATGATCACAGATCATAACCTAGATGTGCTGTTTGACAGAAACGTGGCTAAAATGAGATGATTACATCACATTAAATCTATCCCCCAAATTACCAGTATAAGCATGAGTCTCATCCTAGGCAAAGGGGGGGTGTTGCTTAATATTACCCAGAGATCAGATTTCAGATACAATTCTTTGAAGTAATGGTGCTCATCTGGTGTAAATAATAACTTGAGTTTGTCATTTCTATTGGCCCACCACACAGATTGTATTAAGAAATTTGCTGACTTTTTATCAGAAGTAGTATTGACCACAGGTCAAGTCCTAATTGTCTGTGACTTTTACATCCATGTGGATAATGAAAAAGATGCATTAGCTTTCAAATACATTTTAAACTCTATTGGTGTTTCACAACATGTCAGCACACACTAATACTCATAATCATTCTTTAGATTTAATAGTGTCCTGTGAGGTAAAGGTTGATGACGTATTCTGCAGAAGAGTGAAGACATTTCAGATCTGGTGTCCTATTTAATACATTTACCTACAGTTGCAAAAACAGGTCCTTGTTACAAATACAGTAGAACAATAACTTTTGGCACTTAAGATTGTTTTATCAACAATCTACCTGAACTGTCTCAATTCCTTAGCATGACAGATAACTTTGAAAACTGGAAGCAAACAAAACTAGAGGTATTCCATACAAAATAATGTTTCAAATTACAGAAACACATTTAAAAAATCCAGATATGCCTACTTTTTAAATCTTTTAGACGAAAATAAACATAACCCTAGATATTTATTTGATACGGTGGCTAAATTAACCAAAAATAAAGCATCAACTGCTTCTGATAGGTGTCAATATCATAGCAGTGATGAATTTATGAATTTCTTAAATAACAAAATAGATGCATCAGAGAGAAAAAAAATCATACATATAGAAATACCTGCAACACAATCATATCATAATTTGCCCAGTGAACAACTCCAGTCAAGGATGAACTTTCAAAACCAATTAAATCATCTAAACTAATAACATCAGCTTGATCTTATACCTTCCGGGTTGCTGAAAGAAATGCTTCCTGAAATTATTGATCCACTAAACAGCATTGCTAATTCATCATTGGTGTTGGGATAGGTTTCCAAAATGGCTGTTATTAGATCTCTTATTAAAAAAACAACAACAACTTGATCCCAGGGAACTAGCAATTCACAGACCCATCTAAAATGGAGCAAATCATTTAAATAAGCAAATGATTTGCTCCTGTTGGCTAATCGCAGTTACATTTCTATATTGCTTTAACGCCTAACGAGATGCATAAATTCACAAAATGACAAATGAAGACTTCATTGCACTGATTCGCTGGGTGACTGCCTTGCAGGTTTAGTACAACTCCAGCTGGTTCAAACTGCAACAGTCAGAGTTCTTATGGTGTACTCACACTAGGCAATTCGAACCATGCCCGAGTGCGTTTGACCACCAAAGCGCGGTTCGTTTGACTAGTGTGAGTGCTCCGAACCGTGCCCGGGCGCGGCTCGTTTAGCCGTCCCTGGCCCGCTTGGNNGAGGTGGGCCAGAGCACGGTTCAGTTGGACTCGGGCGCGGTTCGCATGTAGTGTGAGCGCTAACCGTGCTAGAGCACGGAACAGGACGCGTGACGTCACGTTTTTGCGTTTCGGTTTCGGTGAAAATGTTCGTGCCACAAAGGCGATAGATCTGTTTAACAACGAGCTGTGAGAGGGCTGTGGACCACCGCGGACCAAACGACTCAAAATTATCCACAAAGTAAA